>CM031376.1:67765259-67959886 GCA_018208015.1 Medicago ruthenica | reverse complement strand
CTGTGGAAGGCAAACCCTAGCCAAAATCGAGCCCAGCATCACTAACATTACCGGTGTTGGAGGAATAATCAGAAGTGGTAGAGTCTTCGCTCCGAAAGAACTCGGGAAAACGCCAGTCGTACTACCAAAAGAGCCGCTCAAAGAAAAGAGCGTGGAGGAAAAAGAGAACCAAGCGGGGCCTTCTCAAAAGACAACCCCACAAAAAGAGGCCGAAGAGTTCCTAAGGATAATCCAAAAGAGCGAGTATAAAATCATTGACCAGCTAGGTCAAACTCCCTCCAAGATCTCCATGTTATCCTTACTACTAAGCTCGGAAGCACACCGAGAAGCACTGCTGCGGATCCTCAGTGAGGCACATGTCACCAAGGACATTCCTGTGGACCAATTCGACGGGATAGTCGGAAATATTACCTCAAGTAGGTACTTGGGTTTCAATGGCGATGAGCTACCCGACGAGGGGCATATTCATAACCGCGCCTTATATATCTCCGTGAAATGCATGGACCACATCCTCTCTCGAGTGCTAGTGGACACGGGGTCATCATTGAAAGTCATGCCCAAGACTACCCTTCTCAAGCTATCATGTGAAGGGACAGTAATGAAGCCCAGCGCCTTGGTCGTAAAAGCTTTCGATGGGTCAAGAAGAGCCGTCGTAGGGGAGATCGATTTACCAGTCCAAATCGGGCCTAAGGTTTTCACCATAACCTTCCAAGTCATGGATATTAATCCAACATACAGTTGTCTTCTCGGACGACCATGGATCCATGCGGCCGGAGCCATTACCTCTACTCTGCACCAGAAGCTCAAGTTCATCATTGATAACCAAATGATTGTAGTTTCCGGGCAAGAGGACATGATGGTAAGCCATCTCTCATCATTCCGTTATATAGAAACGGATGAAGAAGCTGTGGATGTTCCATTCCAGTCTTTGGAGGTGGCGAATGTCGTGACTTTGAGCTCAAAGCCCAAGAAAGAGGCTAGGACAGCCATGTCATCATGGAGGGCAATAAGAGAGGCCCTAGAAGAAAGCCGACCTACCGGATGGGGCAAATTAGTGGACATACCGGAGAAGAAGAATCGCTTCAGGTTGGGGTATCATCCATCAGCCGAATCTTTCTCAAAGCCTCCAAAACAAGGGATCCTCCCCATTTTGGAAACATTCATCAGTGCGGGGTTTATCAATGAAGATCAAGTGGCTTTACTTGAAGACGTAGATGAAGACGTGCCTGATTTGGTGTACCGTTGCGCTTCGGATGAAGCTTTGAACAATTGGAGGGCTATCGCAATTCCCGAGATCATTACCAGGATCAAGTAATAAACCATGTTTTTTTTTTTTTACTTTTGAAAAAAAAATCATTTAGCTCTGCCCAAGGCAAATGATTAGTCGTGTGGGGCCCCCATGTTTTAAAAGTTATTTTCGATCATGAATAAAATCACTCTTTTATGTTCATTCGAGTCTTTTTCTTTTTTGCATTTGTTTTAAAAAAAAATTTCTACAAAAAGCCTAAAAAAAAAATCATACTCATGCAGATCTACAAATCCACCCTCCAAAAACAACACTGCCTTAATCCCTTATGACTTCGATTTCCCGATTAATCAAACGGAAGATGATGAAGAGGACGATTACGAACCGCCTGAAGAATTGTCTAGGCTCGCAAATCAAGGGGATAGGGTAATACAGCCTCACCAAGAATCAGTTGAAAAGGTCAACTTGGGGACCGAAAAGGATAAGAAAGAGGTCAAGATAGGAGCCTCCCTACATGAGGATGTGAAAGGAAAGTTGATTAAGCTTCTGCAAGAGTACGTGGACGTATTCGCTTGGTCATATCAAGACATGCCGGGTTTAGACCCTGACATCGTTGTACACAAGCTGCCACTCAAGCCGAAATGCCCGCCAGTGAAGCAGAAATTGAGAAGAACTCGACCCGATATGGCTCTCAAGATCAGAGAAGAGGTCAAAAAGCAATTCGATGCCGGTTTCTTAGCCGTAACCAAGTATCCAACATGGGTTGCCAACATTGTGCCAGTTCCAAAGAAGGATGGCAAAGTCAGAATGTGTGTGGATTATCGGGACTTGAATAGAGCAAGCCCAAAGGATGATTTCCCGCTACCACATATCGACATATTGGTGGACAACACAGCCCAATTCTCAGTCTTCTCCTTTATGGATGGCTTCTCGGGATATAACCAGATCAAGATGGCTCCAGAGGACATGGAGAAAACCACATTCATCACCCCGTGGGGGACATTCTGCTATAAGGTAATGCCTTTCGGATTAACAAATGCCGGAGCAACATACCAAAGAGCAATGGTGACTCTTTTCCATGACATGATCCATAAAGAAATTGAGGTCTACGTCGACGACATGATTGCCAAATCCCAAACGGAGGAGGATCATCTAATCCATCTACAAAAGCTTTTCGAACGCCTAAGAAAATTCAAGCTGCGCTTAAATCCTAACAAGTGCACATTCGGCGTTAGATCCGGAAAGTTATTGGGTTTCATCGTCAGCCAAAGAGGTATCGAAGTGGATCCCGACAAGGTAAAGGCCATCCAAGAAATGCCAGCGCCAAATACCGAGAAAGAAGTCCGGGGTTTCTTAGGAAGATTGAACTACATCGCTAGGTTCATCTCACACATGACAGCTACCTGCGAACCAATCTTCAAATTGCTAAGGAAAAACCAAGCCGTTCATTGGAATGAGGATTGCCAAGAGGCGTTTGACAAGATCAAACAATACCTGCAAGAACCACCAATTTTAATACCTCCGGTGCCGGGTAAACCCCTCATCTTATACCTAACCGTACTTGAAGGATCAATGGGTTGTGTGTTAGGACAACAAGATGAAACGGGAAGAAAAGAGCACGCAATCTACTACCTAAGCAAGAAGTTTACCGACTGTGAAACAAGGTATACCGCACTTGAAAAGACTTGCTGCGCTTTAGCATGGGCTGCTCGACGCTTAAGGCAATACATGTTGACCCATACAACTTGGTTGATATCAAAGATGGATCCCATCAAGTACATCTTCGAGAAGCCTGCCCTCACAGGAATGATAGCACGTTGGCAAATGCTGCTGTCTGAGTACGACATCCAATACGTTGCTCAAAAAGCCATCAAAGGGAGTGTTTTATCCGAGCACCTTGCTCACCAACCATTGGAGGATTATCAGCCCATACAATTCGACTTCCCAGATGAAGATGTCGTAGCTTTGAATGACGAAAAGGTCACAAGCAATGATGAAGGGCCAGAACCGAGAGCTCGATGGAAGCTCGCTTTCGACGGCGCCTCAAATGCCATGGGGCACGGTATCGGGGCAGTTTTAATCTCCCCAAGAAATGGATATCAACCATTCACAGCAAGGTTATGCTTTGACTGCACCAATAACATGGCGGAATACGAAGCATGTATCCTAGGCCTTGAAGCAGCAATTGATCTAAGGATCAAAAACCTTGAAGTATACGGTGACTCAGCCTTAGTCATCTATCAAGTCAAAGGAGAATGGGAAACAAAACATCCCAATTTAATCCCCTACCGAGCCCGGGTTGTAGAGTTGATTGAGCATTTTGATGAAATCAACTTCCATCACGTACCTCGAGAAGAAAACCAGGTGGCGGATGCTTTGGCTACATTATCATCAATGTACCGAGTAAATTTCCACAATGAAGCACCGATCATAAAGATGGATCGTAGAGACAAACCGGTTGTATGTGCAGCAGTCGAAGAAGGACTTGACAACAAACCTTGGTACTACGACATCAAGCGATACCTTGAAGAGCAAGAGTATCCAGACAGTGCCTCGTACACCGACAAGAGAACCCTCAGAAGATTGGCATCCCAGTTCTTCCTCAGTGGGAATACCCTCTACAAGAGAAACTACGACATGGTCCTGCTCAGATGTGTGGATAAACATGAAGCGGACATGCTCATCAAAGAAATCCACGAGAGATCTTTTGGAACCCATGCCAATGGGCATGCAATGGCAAAGAAAATCCTAAGGGCGGGTTATTATTGGCTAACCATGGAAGCTGACTGTTTCCACTATGCCAAAACATGTCATAAGTGCCAGATTTACGCCGACAAGGTGCATGTACCACCAACTCCACTGAACGTCATAACTTCACCTTGGCCATTCTTTATGTGGGGCATAGACATGATTGGAATGATCGAGCCCAAAGCGTCAAATGGACATCGCTTCATCCTCGTTGCCATCGACTACTTCACCAAATGGGTAGAAGCAGCTTCGTATGCAAACGTGACCAAACAAGTGGTAGCCCGATTCATCAAGAGGGAAATCATTTGCCGTTACGGCACTCCCCACAAAATCATCACCGATAATGGGGCAAACCTGAACAACAAGACAATGAAGGAGTTGTGCAAAGATTTCAAGATTGAGCACCATAATTCCTCCCCCTACCGACCAAAGATGAACGGTGCGGTAGAAGCAGCCAATAAGAACATAAAGAAGATCATCCAAAAGATGGTAACAACATATAAGGATTCGCACGAGATGCTTCCCTTTGCGCTACATGGCTACAGAACAGCCATTCGCACTTCAACTGGGGCAACCCCTTTCTCTTTAGTATACGGTATGGAAGCTGTGCTTCCCGTAGAGGTGGAAATTCCTTTGTTAAGGGTCTTGATGGAAACCAAGCTAGAGGAAGCTGAATGGGTCCAAACAAGGTTCGACCAACTGAATCTCATAGAGGAAAAGCGTCTGACGGCAATATGTCACGGACAACTATCAAAGGAGACTCAAGAGAGCATTCGACAAGAAGGTCCGTCCTCGAGAATTCAAAGAAGGAGACCTAGTGCTCAAGAAGATATTACCTATCCACAAAGATCCCCGCGGGAAGTGGACTCCCAGCTATGATGGACCGTACGTGGTAAAGAAAGCCTTCTCAGGCAGCCCTGATCATCACCACTATGGACGGAGAAGAGTTCCCACTCTCAGTAAACTCTGATGCAGTCAAGAGGTATTATGCCTAAGATAAAAAAAAAAAAAAGAGAGAAGAGCTCGCTAAATCGAAAACCTGAAAGGGCGGTTTAGGCAATAGAGAGCGTCCTGCTAGATCGAAAACCTGAAAAGGCGGTCTAGGCAAAAATTAAGGACATCAAAAAAGGAAATGCACCCCGGTGGATTGAAAACTCGAAAGAGCGGTCCAGGCAAAAGTTAGGGGTTAACAAAAGAAGAAAGGCAATGACTGCAACATCCAAGCTCTGGACAAGATTCAAGAGGAGAAGAATCGGTCTCGTCAGCATCTTCCAAAAACAAAAATCTCGAAGTCATAAGGAAATAGCATGTGTTGTGCCAAAACCAACAAATTTCTTTTGGCTTTTTCTTGTCTTTCTCTATCTTTTTCCTCAGAGAAGTAATCACTTCTCACTTCATGTAATATTTTTACCCATTCAAGAAGTCAAATCTGCATTGAATAAATTTCCTTTCATTATTTTGTGTTCTCATTAGCGCATAAAATTTTGTTTTATTCATGAAAAATGCTTTAAAACGTGGGAAATAAACAAAAGAAACTTCTTCCAAAAACAAAACAAAAACAAACGTTGTTTTATTTGAATTGGTGTAAATTTCGAGAGGATTGCGATAATTCCCACCAAATATTGCACCAAAAGACCTATTGTTCTTCAGCAAAGGCAAGTGCGTAGCTCACGACACGTGGAGCGCAAGGACCCCAAGGGTTAGAGGAACAAATTCCCCAGTAAACACTGTAAACATCCAAACATCAACCAAGGCTGGATATTGATCATGCTTCCAAAATGATCCTTATATCCCCATGAAGCCAAACCTCATTGACATCTCCCAGGGAGTCTCAACCCAAAACAAAAGTCCAATCATCATGTAGTTTATACACATCTTGATTGATAATGGCAGAAAATATATGAATTGTTATGTATTTTTACACCATTGAAGCACATGTAGTTGTCCCTGATATTGTAACATTGTTTTGGATGTAATTGTTGTATATACTATGTTACTGGAACTTTTTACACCATTGACATTGCATTGTTCCATTGTCCGGGAGTTTTTACTAATTGTGCCCTTTTCTACTATTAATGACTCAGAGCTGCATCGAAAAATGGAGGAACAATAGAAAGATGTAATAAGGGAACAACGGAAAAGGCATGACCCTGTTGGAGTAAACCCTAATAGAAAATATGTATTGATTAGATTTGACTTTGTATCATGACTATGATATATACACCATGTGACCAGCATTATAAACAAAAACATACTTTTTATATTTATTGAAAAAATGACATGTGGTATCTACATTATAGACCACAGGGTGTGTGTGTCTATATATATATAGACACACACACAATAAGGTTTTCATTTTACGTTTTGTTTTGTTTTAAATAATAAAGTCTATAGCATAATTAATCCATTTAATGGAACATTAAATACGAATTAATCATGAGACCCCATTAAATATGAGGACAATATTCTTTAGGTATATGTAGTCTAGCTTTATTATGAAATGAGATAGCATTAAGACATAAAGACTATTATGTGCGTAAACACGTGATAACATCTTACAAATCATGGGTAAAGAGTTATCATTTCTTCACATAGATAAAAATATTATGAGTAATATTTATATTTGATTGACCCACAATGATAATACTGCATAGAATACCTGAAACCATTATGTACCCTAGCTGTAGGAGTCGAATACTTTGTGTTTCTTTCATACGTTGTGCGTAATAGGATGACTATAAAGTCGGTTGATGGGTACTCCACAAATCATGTTGAGAGACATGAGTGACCTAGATGGAATTCGTCATATCACATGACATTATTGTCACTTGGGTATATGTGATGTGTTGCTAGATATTTCTCATTGTTTATAATATCAAATGTAGTATTTAATATTATTGTCAACGTTACAAGAACGTACATGGTCACACACATGATGACATATAAATGAAAGCTAGATAAATAAGTGAAACTTATTATTCAAGGGTGTGTTTAGCTTGCGGAACTACTTAGCTTGCAAAGCCCATGAGTGGATGCTTACCTTTGAAAAACCCAAAAGTTGTTTATTGGCTTGTAGAGCATACAAGTAGTTTTATAAATAGAATCCTTGAGCTGAAGTAACAATACACTTAACCTAGTTCAGTTGTCAGAAACCATAGTTTTTCTAAAACCTAAAATTGCCCTCTCTCTCTAAGCCTTCATTCAAATAAGCTATTATTGTGAGTGAATGGGTTATTATCGTGTGGATTAAGTAGAGGCATCATTACTTTTGTTTTGTTAGTGATCATCCTTTCATAGATTGATTAATTGTTTATCAAATTTATTTTGATAAGTGGATTAAAATTTTGAAAAACCTCATAAAACCCCAACAGGCCTAACTTAAGCTTTTGAAGCATTGACATAATTTGATGAAATTTTATAATGAAATCAATATTGCTTCATTTTGAGTATCCATTGAACGTTCAGTCTGATAAGATAATATAAATAAAGGCTTCACTCCTAACTTGACTAGGTATACTGAATCAAAGCTAAAATTTGATTCCGGCCCTAGATTATATTCTTCATTTCAGTATCATTAGGTACCAAATGCATTTGCCTGAATGCACTCCATTCATTTATTTTTTTTAACAACAAAATTTATTAGTAACCAAATCTATATTTAAGACGAACAGAGACGGTAAGACAGAAACAACAAAGCAAATGGCGCCGTATACATGCGGATCGCCCAAAAGAAAACTAATAAAAACCAAAATTTTAATTGATCAGAAAATTGCAAGCAAGCAATTTGTTATTACTGTGACCATTATGATTTCCATCACCTCGTGTTTTTTTGTTGCATATACTTCTAGATTGTGTGTTATCAAAAATTACCGTTCGTAGAACAAAATAAAGGACACCAAATAGTTGAACTTGAATAGGACTTAATATCTTACTCTATAAAAGTGTACAGCTTGGAGGTTGAAATCGCCGTTTTACTCTAAAAATTAGCTGCCGTTTTTAACTTTGTGCATGACAGCTTGATGACAGGTCTTCTTAAACCCCATTTTTAACTTTGTGCAAGACATCAATTTGGTTTATAGTGGCGGCTAAGACCATCGTAATAAGCAAGATTTAGCCTCCATGATTTATACGTTTTTTGTAGTGTTAGTTCTGTATTTTTTTTGTAGTTAAAAAAGTGAAAATAAATATAAATAATTTATTAAAATTTATTTAAAATTAATACCTCTGTCGCTAAAAATAAGACCCTTTTGAAAAAAATACGGAAATTAAAAAAGTTGATTGTTGAATTAATTTTATTGACGACTACTATTGATTTACATGTTTACCATTTAGGAGAGAGAATTAATTAATGTTCTCATGTATTAATATTTATTATATATTGCAGAAAAATATGTAACATAAATACGGGTAAAGTGGTAAAGAAATAATTAATGCACATTAAAATTTGAAATGCGTCTTATAAAAATGGACAAAGAATAAACTCAAAAGAGTTTTAAAATTACGGATTGAGCTAATGTTGTAACACCCATACTAATGTTATCTAGAATATTAGCATGTGTATTAGACTGATACTGGATACATTTAATTTTCAATAATAACAATAAATAAAACAACTGAATGAGTACAATTTTCTCGTTATGCAACTGTTCAAGCACCACTATAATTACTTATACAAAGACTGATAAACTCCTGAGCTGGTACTTGACGAGCAACTGCACTCCATTGAGCGTCTCTGAAGAACTTCATCACGAACATCCTGCTAACCTGTAAACCTGCACCAGAAGGATTGGGATGAACATAATGTCTTAGTGAGCTCCACCTAACCTACTGTTGGCAACCTCGAGGAAACCTAGGGTCGCCATGCACTAACTTTTGGCAATCTTGGGGAAACCTACGATCGCCGTCATTCTCTACATATTTCACGATCAAGGGAAAACTAGGATCACTATATGTCTTTATCTTATGTTGATCTTATGTTTAATCTCATACTTAGTGATATGGGGACATCCTACGATCACTTTCTATTCACTGGTGACTACTTTGTCTTATCTCTTAGTATATAATATATATACATATTCATCTTTCTCATAACATAAAGCTAGAAGTTAGCGTTGAACAAACAATACATTATCTTGGTTCATTTTATGGAGTGCAGCCAGGTGGAGTAACCCCAGAATACATCTCCCTGCTACCGGTGAAATTCCTATCATATCAGGCTAACACCGGACTCCTCTTACTTTTGTGTGGCTGCCCTCGCGGACGGTAACTTCACCATTCCAGCTTTATCCTGAACCCCCTGTATTCTAACTAACGAGAAGAGAGGAGACACATTTAACTTTTTTGACTTTGATGTGTAGCTATCCTCACGGATGGTAACTTCACCATTCCAGCTTAGTTTGCAACCCCCTGCGTTCTAACTGGTGAGAAAACATGAAACACATCTAGTCCTTTAATTTACTTGTTCTTATTCTTCTTTATATATATATATATATATATATATATATATATATATATATATACATACATATAACTTATAAACTTACGTGTGGATATCCCTTTCAGAGAAATTCCATCCGGCATAATCCGGAGTCTGCTGAACACGTATAATCTTTAGCATAATTCTTATCTTAAGTACTTGTAAGTACATCTGATACTTTACTATAAGCTTTTGCATATCTGATGCATTCTTCAAGTAATTATTCTTGGTACTTAACCTATACTATAAGGTTCTACGCTTATCGTTCTCATAAGCAACTTACTTGGTTGCTGGAAATTCAACCCTTAATCTTATCTGGATCTAGACATATCGTTATCATATGTCATGCTTAGGGCTTACTATCCCATCTATAACAATTCTCGTGGATAAAATACCCATCACTCTGATATGATACATATCTTTAACCTAGATTAATCCTTGAAGGTTCATGTATATCACTACCCTAAAACATATCAAAGATCATTGGCAAGGTACAGTTATTTGTAGTAAAAATGCCATCCTGGGCAAGTTCGCTTTGCGACCCTGAGCGTCGCTCTGCGATATCCTGCGTCTGGACCTTCAGACTCTGGCAGGCAAGTTAGCTTTGCGACTCTAAGCGTCGCTCTGCGATCACCTGCGTCTGAACCTTCAGACTCTGAAGTCAGCTTCTGAAGCAAGAGTCTAAAGCTTTGCAAAGCCAAGTCTAGGCGATGGTTTGGCGAAGGTTAGACAGTAGCAAAACTCTGCTACTTCGCTTTGCGACCCTGAGCGTTGCTCTGCGACTGTAGAAGAACATGGAATTTTCTGAAAAACATGTTTTAATCTTAAAAACCTTGGTACCCAACTGTCCAGTGATCTTTGAAAACATGTCAGGGACTCATTTGAACTATAAAAACTTACTGTGAACCAGGATTAAGCAAGGATCAAGCATATGTATCAAAAAGGGGAAAACTATCCTTTTGCTTAAATCTTAGCAATTAAGTTGTAATCTCACACCAAAACTGACCCCAAAGGGTAAAATTGCTACTCTAAGGAACCCACCTGAAACACAGCTGGTCTTGATAAGCTTCCTTGTGCCAAAACCCTAGCTTTAGTCCCTTTTCTTTACTTGTTTTCCTTAGCTTCTCTTGCTTTAATCTTTCCCAACAGCTTGCTTACTTAATATACCAAGAGTTTTGGGAAGAAATCTGATGGATTGGAGCATGCTGGGGTGAGGACCGAATTCTAGAGAGAGAGGGAGAGGCTTTTCCAACTTTGTAGAGAGAGAAGGGAAATGAGGAAATGAAGAAATATTCATACTTATCCCTATATATAGCCCTTCCAACTCATAATTACAATTTTGCCATTACCCACTCGTAATTCCTCTGATACTGATAAATACTTGAGTCTGAAGCGGAATATTACAATCTACCCCCCTTAAAGAAATTTCGTCCTCGAAATTTAGAATTCTCCTGAGATCATGAATGAATAGATCCATCCTACCGCTTTCTCTACTAGTCAAAGCTCCAAACAAATGCTTATCAGGATTCCATAGCTACTCTGGGAATCTGACACGTAAATTATTCCTGCACCCCAATTAACCCTGACTGGTTAAAACTGTTCCATAACCATGGTTTTCATCTCTGTAAATTAAAAATGTGCGACAATCTCTTTTCTAACTGAAAGGCATGATGCAAATTACATAATTTCTTACCTGGTAGGATGTGTGGTTGTCTGAACCAACATATCAATCTTACTTGACTATGTCTCCTGTTCGACATACTTCTTGCAAATCCAATTTAAAATTATTAAATCTTGGATTCCCTTACTGAATTCTATAAGTTTTCCTTCATTGACCGCTCAATCTTATCCTGAAGACGTCGGGTCAATCTTATCTCCCTCCAATATTCCAACTTTCGAGAGATCTATTACATTACAATCCTAACATTCTTTATATAGAATCATCCTTACACTGAAAAGGACCTGATATTGAGTATTCTCAAACGGAAGTAAGGACTGCTGCAACTACTTCCACCACTCATTACAAGTAGGAGGCATCATTTAGTACATATTCCTTACTCTCCGACATCCTGGGGTAATACTTATTATAACCATAAACATTGCTTCCATTCCCACTGCGGAATCCTTAAGGGCTCGAGAAATCTTATAAGCTACTCGTGCTCCGCCCTAACTAGTCAACGATAAAGTGTATCTAAAAGACTTAGGAACTTTCTTCCTTACTAGGATTCTGACAATCTTGTATCATTCAAGATAATCCTTAGTCGTATCGGGGTGAGTAAAACTGACCTCAAGAATCCCGTCTACAACTTAACTTATTTCGTTCAAAGATATTCCTTGTTTTTGAAAAGAAAACTCCATTCTGATTGCTACCAAAATAGCATACTTAATTTCTCAATCCTTTAATCATAACCTGAACTTACGTAGCCCTTTACTGTAGACTACGGGTGACTTTTAATCTGCATAGAAAGTTCTTCTTCCTTTACTGGTGAACATTAAGTTCAAAAATTTCCGAACTCTTCATCTAAGATATGTTTGATATCAACAAACTTGTTCTGGTCAAAAACCTTCCTGCTTAATTATTCCTGACTGCGTACCACGGTTACCAATACATGTCACATAACTGAAAATCTGTTACACTACTATCTGAGTAGCATAAACACTGCCTGATAAGTATACATTATACTACACATAACCTGATACATGTGACATGTTGTTGTAACATGGGTACCACATAGAATGAATTCATATACCACTGCATTGTCGTTTCTGATCAATGCTTCAAATTCAAAAATATCATCTTGCAAGTGCAACCTTTACTAATGTTGCCTTATGCTTAATCCTTTTGACTAAACTTACTCTTCAAGTCCACTTGAAATTATGGAGCTAAAATAGCTAGGTTACCTTACTAGCTGTGACTTCATTCGCTTAAAACTTAACTGAAATTCTGGCAACTAACTGGTTCTGAACTAAAAACAGAGTATGAAAACTAATGTTCAGAAACAGAAATAAAAAGTGCAAAAAGATAAATAACACAACAATTTGTTAACCCAGTTCGGTGCAAACTTCACCTACTCTGGGGGATACCAATCCAGGAAGGAAATCTACTAAGAGGAATTAACTCAAAGACTCAGACACAGGCCCCCTGTTCCCAGCCTTAGCAATCAATCTCCACTAGTCTAGACTTCTACTCAGGAACCCACCTAAGTATTAGAACACTACTAACTTCCCAATTACTTAATTATAACCCAGTGATCAGCAACTTCTAAATAAACAACTCAAATATGAAGACACCTGTCGCGTCGAATTTCGGATATCAAGCTATTGACAAGCGTTGAATCACTAATTTTAAATCACGACTGAACTTTTAATTTTTCGGGGAAAAGGGGAAAAAGTTCTAAATTACCACAATGTTAAAGATTTTGGGTTCGGGAATCGATTATGCGAGGGGAAGGTATTAGCACCCCTCACATCCGTTGTACTCAACAGGACCCATTAGTTGGTTTAGCGTTTAATTGCATTAATTTGTTTGCCTTATGTTTGTAAAAGAAATAAATACAAGAAGAAACAGAAGAGAAGAGATTAAAAGATAAACAAAACCTAAATAAATAAAAGAAACAAGAAGAGAAAAGATTAAAAGACTAAATATGATTTTTTATTAATGTGATTGACAAGGGTTTAATCTTGCTCCTACGTATATCCCGGTTCGATGGAGAAATCAAAGCTTACGTAGTTCTTTGTAGCAAAAGATTTGTTTGTTGGTTGATTTTAATTATGAAAAAAAAAGATTTGGTCGCGCTCGGGCGAAAAAGTTTGTTTTTAAAGAAAAAAGAACATGGTCTACTATCGTTGTATGGATAGCTTAGTGAAGACCGATGAAAAGTTTTTACCTACTACCGTTATGAGGGTAGCTTAATGAAGGTAAAAAGAATTTGATTAAAAAAAGGGGACGGACTCGCGCTCGGGCGATGGTATCCGTTTGAAAACGCGCATGGGTGTAAAAAGGTTAATTTGGTGAGTTGGATTAATTTTAAAAGGAGGACGAATATTCAAACAAAAGCGAGGCGTTTACCTCGTTTCCGAATATTCGGGGAAGCGTCGGGTGTCTACCCAAGTTTTCCTTTTTCACTCACAAAAAGAAAATTGTTTTTTTTTTATGTTTTGGTATATTGAAAATAGAATGATAATTTGATAAAAAAAAATACATGAAACCAAGATTAAAGCATTAATACTCATTTAGACTTAAAAACAATTTTGTTGCTCAAATTAGTTGTTGCAACCTAATGAACAAGCTTGTTGTTCAATTTATTGAAAAAAGAAAGAAAATGTTTTTGTTGTTTTTATTGATTTGGAAGGACAAGGTCCTTTGCCTACATACCCGAATGGGATCAAAACCATGTAGTTCGGGGTAAAAAGCCGAGTGATTTGTTATGTTGATTTTAAAGTTTGAAAATGTTTGTGAAAGATAAAATGAGCCAAAGTGGCAAGTGAGTGAAGTTTGATTGATTTTAATTGTAAAATAAAGTCTAATATGATTAAGATTGATTGAAGTTTGATTAAAAGAAAGTTGCTTGGTTTGAAATCCAAGGCTTTGTTAATGAAGAATATTTTTGATGAAATTTTTGAATATTTGAAATGTTTTTGATTTTTATGGTTTTTACTTGGAGTTAAAAAGAAATTAAGTGTGATGAAATAAACTAAACGCGAGGGAATTAAATAACGGTGTTGGATCAAAATGAAAATCCCCTTTTCTTTGGATTATGAATTAAACTATGAAAAATGAAAAATAAATGCAATGCATATTTATATTTACCTTGTTCCTAAATGCATTCTAATGACATAAAATGCAAGATAAAATGAAAAAAATAAAATAAAATGCATGAGATGATGTGATAAGTAAATAAATAAGATGTTAAAAATAAAAGAACAATAAAAAGGAAATAATAATAAAAGGAAATAAAAATTGCAAAGAAAAATAAAAGAAATAAACAGGGAGGTGTAAAAAATAAAATGGGGGGTGCAGGAAGTGAGAAAATGATCAGATTTAAATAAACAGGCCCAAAATGCATTGGGCCAGCGTGATTTGATCTGGACCGTCTGATTAATCAGAGGGCCCTGATCTGATCACAAGGGGAAATAACCAAAACCATCTGATTTAAATCAGAGAGCCTGAGGGGCGAGGGTGCACGCTAACGCATACACCCACGCGCACTGAATCAGGGAGGGGTATAAATACCCATTCCCTTCACAAATTTTTCATTTTCCACTTTTCTTTCTCTCTCCCCTCCTTCTCTCTAAACCGTTCTCTCACTTCTCTCTCCCCTCTCTCTCTTCAAGCCTGGCCGGAGGTGGGTTTCCGGCGCAGTGGCCGCCGGCCTAGATGGCGGCGCCACCGTGCCGGAGAGAAAAAAAACCTCCTTTTTTTAAAAAAAAAAACTTATTTTTCTCACATCCTTTCCTCCCTAGGTCTCAAAAACGAGCTTGTTTTTGTCAAAATCTTTTAAAAATAGGCTAGATCTAGGTTTTTAAAACTGAAAAAAAACTACCTTTTTCTTGGCTTGGATTCGGTTCTGTATGTTGTGGTTTTGTTCTTTGTGGCCGCTGTGTTGTGTTGTTGTGTGCGTGTGTTGTATTGTTGTGTGCGTGTGTTGTGTTGCTGTTGGGTTGTTGACCGTGTGTGTGGGTCGTGTGGTTGCATGTGTTTTTGCTGGGTTGCTGACCGTGTGTGTGGGTCGTGTGTGTGTGTGTGTTGGGTGTGCTGGCCGCGGTTTTGTGTTGCTGGGTGTGTATGTTGGGAAAAATGAAGGTTGTGTTGTATTGTGTATATTCTGTTTGATAAAAAAATCCCCCT
Source organism: Medicago ruthenica (assembly GCA_018208015.1). Classification (NCBI taxonomy): domain Eukaryota; kingdom Viridiplantae; phylum Streptophyta; class Magnoliopsida; order Fabales; family Fabaceae; genus Medicago; species Medicago ruthenica. The sequence goes on along the minus strand of CM031376.1, from coordinate 67,944,568 downwards.
TTTCTGATTAACATTTTTCTCTCTTCTTTGTTCAAGAATTTGGTCCTTGTTATATAGACATTTGACGCTGTTTTTGTTGACCCTGAGATTATTTCAAAAGCTGGATTTTGTGCAGATCTTGGCCAAAATTGTGGTAAACATTTATGGAGAAGTGACTTGGTGTGATTTTTGGTGCAGATTTTGTGAGGATTTGGAAGATTTGGACAGAAAAATGAATGATGAAAACCCAGGGAAAGGGGGCGCCTCCCTGCAGCAGTGTTTGCTGACTTTGGACCAAAAATAAATAAATAATAATAATAATAAATAATAATAATAATAATAATAATAATAATAATAATAATAATAATACAGGAAATAAATAAATAGTAATAATAGTAATAATAAAAATGAAATTAATGACAATAAATAATAAAAACTGAAACTAAAAGTAAAGATAAAAAGTAAAAAATAAAAATAAATAAACGAGATAAAAAAGTGGCCCTAAAACGAACCAAAAAAATGAGGTATTTTAAAATACCTCCCTGCCGAAATTTCGTCTGAAACGACGAAAATTCTCGGCTTTAAAAGATGAGTAAAACGAGGCGAAAATAGGTCAAAAAATGGGGTATGACAACACCCTTCAAAAGAACAATGACATCATTCGTACTTAAAAGCTTAGAATAATTTACAACTCAAAACAATCTAAACCAACTCAGGTGAGTGGTGTACAATCAAAGCCTAAAGCTTACACAGACAAAAACTCTAAAACTCTAAGAATAAAATCTGTTTTTGACTAGAGCCAACTTCCACAAAGCAGCACGTCCTCCTTATATAGTCTTCAATAGCTCTCATAATTCTGAACCCAATCATCCTTGAAGATATGTTTCTGAAATATAATAGAAGCTCAAATAAAAAACATATTTCTGAATTATATTTTGCAAAGATACTTTGAAAATATATTCATCAATAAACACGAAGCCAATCTTAAAAAGATCTTCACTTAAAATTAACATTCTTCTGGAAACTTCAGCCTTAATAAAACCTCAACAAATCTTCAAAAAAATACGCACAGAATTAATCACAAAGAATGCAGAAATCCAGCTTCTGAAAACAGCTTCTGAAGGTCAACGCTGGTCAACGTCTGAAGTTCAGCTTCTGAAGGTCAACGCTGGTCAACGTCTGAATAGTGCGTCTGAAGACCCATCCTGCGTCTGAAGGCACTTTCTGCGTCTGAAGGCCAAAACTGCTTCTGATGAACAGTAAACCAGGTTTTCAGCTTCTGATGCAGTTTTCAGCTTCTGAACCTCCTCTAATCCAAATTCTTGCTTCTGAAGACTTCTTTAAAAACTGGAGACGCATTGCTTGAGCACTTTGATTTTACCAAAACATGCAGCCAACAAATAAATACTCAACAATCTCCCCCTTTGGCAATTTTTTTTGGCTAAAATCAAATGCTTCACAAAACCAAGTTCTTCACTCAACAAAATAAACAACCATGAAGAACTCCACATACTTAAACAAAGCCACAGAGTCAGCAGCGGTCACAAGCTATGTTAAACCAATACAAAACAACTTCAGTTCATCTCATAATCACACAAACACATCCTGACATCCTGAAGCACACAAGCCAACTTCTGATATTCTGAAGTACATAAACAAGCTTCACAGTTTTTGATCTTCACATGTAAACTCCCCCTGAAGCTTCACAAACACACACCCACACCAGCTTCTTAGAATACCCAGGAAACTCCCCCTGCAACTCAGCTCAGCACAAACAACTCTCCCCCTTAATTCTAAACTGTAGTTCTGAACTGCAGAAACTCTGATATATTGCTTCTGAAACTGAAACAACATATAACTCAGGAATTTAACATTTATGTACTCCCCTTGAGAGAAAAACTCCCCCTCAAACAAAACTACACAGCAATCTGAATTCTGAACAACTTCTGAAACTCAACACATTCTGAACAGGCACATTCTGAAACACATTCACATTCTGAAACCAAACACAAGTTTTTCTCCCCCTTTTTAGCCACAAAATTTTGACAAAACTCCATCTTATAGGGAACAAAAACTACATAAAATTCTTCAAAAAATTCTTCAATTTCAGTCCCAGTATCAGACTCAGCATCTTCAACATCCTCACTTCCAGCCTGCTCACCTTCTGCAAACTGTAATTGCTATGATTCTTCATGCAGACAAACTTTTGAAGAATTACAAACAGAAACATTCTTCTTCACATCTAGGCTTTCATCTAGCATAGACATCAAGTGATTCATTTGAAGTTCAAGATGCTTCAGCTCCTTGTAAACTTTGTCTTCATTGATCTTAACTTTGGGTTCCACAGACTTGAGTTTCTTCACGCCCTTCATGTTTAAATGCCCAAGTTTCTGATGGCAGAGTCTGACTTCTTCATCAGAAACCCACAAATAACAATTATCCTTTAATCTGTAGCCCCTCATCAGAACCTTACCTCCTTTACCAGTTACCAAACATTGTTCCTTGTTGAAATTCACTTTCAAGTCTTGATCACACAACTGGCTTATACTGAACAGATTTGAAGTCAACCCTTTCACCAATAACACATCCTTTAATCTTGGTAAACCATCACAGATCAAGTCACCTATTCCAAGAATTTCTCCTCTAGCTCCACCACCAAAAGTTACATAACCACTAGTGTGAGGTCTTATATTCTTAAGAAATTTACTAACTCCAGTCATGTGTCTAGAGCAGCCACTGTCAAAGTACCAGTCTTTCCAAGATGATGCTTTCAGAGAAGTGTGAGCCATTAGACCAACACTATTACATTTGGGTTTCCACACCTTCTGAACATTGATTCTTTTTGCAGCAGGTTCAACTCTTCTGTACTGAATATGCTCAAGATAACCATATAGCTTAAAACAAAATGGTTTGATATGCCCCTTCTTTCCACAATGATGACAAACCCATGGATGATTTCTCCTCTTTCTGTTAGACTTCTGAGGTTGCTTCTGAGGTTTCATCTTAGAAGTGCCTATCATAGGATCATAAGTTTCAGTAGCAGGAACAAATCTTTTATCTGGATTCTTCTGCTTGAGATTCAAAGTCTGATCAACAAATCCAATGCCACATTGTTTCCCTTGTTTCTGAGTCTCCAAAATCTCATCCAGCACATCAGTAGCAGTATTCATCATTCTAACCTGCTTTTTCATATTCTCAAGATGGGAATTTAGTTGGCTCACCTCATCTTTAAGATCAGAAATCTGTCCTAAATGATCACACCTTTCAGACTGAAGTTGACAGACAGTCTCCTTCTGATTCTCTAATAACTTGCACAGTTCTTGATTTCTGAGATATAATTCTTCATAAGAGACAGCTGGTTCCTCAAAAACCAATTCTTCATCACTAGCTTCAGACTCTGATGAAGTTTTAGTCTCTGATGATGTTTCAGACTCTGATAATGTCTCAGACTCTACAAATGCTTCAGATTTTGAAAGAGCTTCTGAGGCATTAACCTTAACATCAGACTTGTCTCTTCCAGTTAGGGCAACAACACACTTAGCAGAATCACTCTCTTCTTCTTCTTCTGAGTCTTCATCAGACCATGATACAGCTAAACTCTTCTTCTGCTTCTTAAGATAAGTAGGACATTCTGACTTGATATGTCCATAGCCTTCACACTCAAAGCACTGCACACCCTTTTCTTGATTTCTCTTCTCATCACTTTGTTGCTTATTGTTGTTGAATCTGAAGTTCTGACCTTTGGATTTGGATTTCCTGTCAACATGTTTCAGAATTTTGTTGAACTGTCTCCCCACCAACACAAGTGCTTCTGATAAGCTATCATCATCCTCATCAAACTCTTGTTGATCATCAGCTTCAGAATTGACTGCAAAAGCTACTCCTTTCCCTTTCTTCTCAGTCTGTTTACAGAAAGCTGTTTCAAAATTCAGCAAGGATCCAATAAGCTCCTCAACCTTCATAGTAGAGATGTCATGAGCTTCCTCAATAGCTGTCACTTTCTTGTCAAATCTTTTAGGAAGTGACCTGAGTATTTTTCTAACAATCTTCTCATCTGACATTTTCTCTCCAAGAGACTCAAAAGAATTAGCCATATCCAGGACATCCATATAGAAATCTTGAATGTTTTCATCCTCCATCATCTTCAAGTTTTCAAATTTAGTGGTCAGTAATTGGAGTCTGGACATCATAACCTTTGAAGTTCTTTCATGTGTGATCTTGAGTATCTCCCAGGCATCCTTTGCAATGGTACACTGCTTGATTAATCTGAACATGTTCTTGTCCACTCCATTGAATAGGGCATTCAATGCTTTGGAGTTTCCAAGAGCCAGATCATCTTCAGCCTTTGTCCATTCTTCTTCAGGTTTCAGCACTTCAGTCTTATTCCCATCTTTATCTAACACAACTGGATGATCCCAACATTTTAACACTGCTTTCCAGGTTCTGCTATCAATAGATTTTAGGAAAGCACTCATACAAGATTTCCAATAATCATAATTTGTCCCATCCTGCAGAGGTGGCCTGTTAACAAATCCTCCTTCTTTCTCCATAAAGCCAGAAAATATCTCCCTGGAGCTCACCCAAAAACAAGCAGGGTGCCTGCTCTGATACCAATTGAAATTCTAGCAACTAACTGGTTCTGAACTAAAAACAGAGTATGAAAACTAATGTTCAGAAACAGAAATAAAAAGTGCAGAAAGATAAATAACACACCAATTTGTTAACCCAGTTCGGTGCAAACTTCACCTACTCTGGGGGATACCAATACAGGAAGGAAATCTACTAAGAGGAATTAACTCAAAGACTCAGACACAGGCCCCCTGTTCCCAGCCTTAGCAATCAATCTCCACTAGTCTAGACTTCTACTCAGGAACCCACCTAAGTATTAGAACACTACTAACTTCCCAATTACTTAATCACAACCCAGTGATCAGCAACTTCTGAATAAACAACTCAAATATGAAGACACCCTTCAGAAGAACAATGACATCATTCGTACTTAAGAGCTTAGAATGATTTACAACTCAAAACAATCTAAACCAACTCAGATGAGTGGTGTACAATCAAAGCCTAAAGCTTACACAAACAAAAACTCTAAAACTCTAAGAATAAAATCTGTTTTTGACTCGAGCCAACTTCCACAATGCAGCACGTCCTCCTTATATAGTCTTCAATAGCTCTCATAATTCTGAACCCAATCATCCTTGAAGATATGTTTCTGAAATATAATAGAAGCTCAAAGAAGAAACATATTTCTTAATTATATTTTGCAAAGATACTTTGAAAATATATTCATCAATAAACACGAAGCCAATCTTAAAAAGATCTTCACTTAAAATTAACATTCTTCTGGAAACTTCAGCCTTAATAAAACCTCAACAAATCTTCAAAAAAATACGCACAGAATTAATCACAAAGAATGCAGAAATCCAGCTTCTGAAAACAGCTTCTGAAGGTCAACGCTGGTCAACGTCTGAAGTTCAGCTTCTGAAGGTCAACGCTGGTCAACATCTGAACAGTGCGTCTGAAGACCCATCCTGCGTCTGAAGGCACTTTCTGCGTCTGAAGGCAAAACTGCTTCTGATGAACAGTAAACCAGGTTTTCAGCTTCTGATGCAGTTTTCAGCTTCTGAACCTCCTCTAATCCAAATTCTTGCTTCTGAAGACTTCTTTAACAACTGGAGACTTATTGCTTGAGCACTTTGATTTTACCAAAACATGCAGCCAACATATAAATACTCAACATTAACCTAGTAGGAACACATCCTTCTTATTCCTTATCACATAATCTTAAACTGCTTGATTTCCATTCCTCATGAGTTTCGAGGTTTGAAGTATCCCTCAACTTAACCTTTAAAATTTCCTGATAGAACTTATAATAAGTTATAATCGTCACTGCTTATTGCTATTCTGGGTTCAGGGAACCAAGTACTGAATACCTTTACTACAATTCATCTGGCAAGGACCTCACAAGCATCCTTGTTCCCTAAGCTTCAACTTAGAAATGTTCGTTAATCCATCCTTGAATTACTTCTCTGCTGCGCAACTCTGATTTAACAATACACCTTGGAATAGGGGTAATACACCACTATTAAATTCCCTAGTTAACCTAGTTCCTTAATAACTTGTAGCTATCATAGCAGAACCATCTTACGTTTATTGATTCTCTTGTGGCTTAAACCACCTGTTAACTTACTGATTGATCGTCATCTGACTTTGTGTTTCCTTTCGGGCATAAACCATATACTTACTTTCATGAAAATATGCCAAAACCTGTAAACAGTTTATACACTAGTTCTAACTTTACTTTCCATATTCTGGATTTTGTAACCATCTCATGGTCAGCTCCACATGTATAATCATTAAAACATTGCAGAAACTCTACTGAAAGCATACTTGAAACAACTGAAGTTCACGCATTAACCACTCGTGGCAACTTCTAAAAACAATTTATGGCTTCTGGAGATCCACATCTTTCATGAGTCTCGTTCTATAATTATCCGTAAGGATTTCATATCCATAACCTTCTCCAAGACAACTTAGGTCCACATAACTTTACCATATCTCTTGTTTACTCCTCGAGTTTCTCCGAAAACAATCTGTCTGGATAAGATTCAAACTTTTACCGGCTCTCCTGTAAGCCCAAACATATGTTACACCTCTTCGAGTACCCGATTAATTGATCTTAACTTCAACACTTATCATTTCCTATTGGATCCTTCCAATAACTTGTTACGGTATCAACAATTACAATCTAATCTTATTATCTGAATAATTCTCCATAGGTCTTCTCGACTGTTGCCCTCTTCATATGGTTTCGAACAATCCAAGGTCTATATTTCTACCATCTTTGAAAATATACCAACATAGGTGATCTCTATCGGCTTTCCTGAATACTTGTGTAAGGAACCCATCACAAGAACACATAGAACTCCTTACATTAACCACAACCTTAACTTTAACTCGTGCGTTAGCGACAATCTTCCTGATGCTAGAGCCTCATAATAATTCTTGGCCAATTCCTGATTATTCCTTAAAACTGGTCTACTATAATCCGACAACATAAGATTCAATCTTTACTTCATGCCCTTAACAGGGGTCTCCTTCACTTATCGCTACACTTGTGTTTCTCTTACAAAGCATCTTGATAACTCATAATAAAGGAAGGTAAGTAGTTTCATCTGTCCAATAATTCGCTTAATCCATGAAATTCTGGCCAGGCAATACTTAAGAGAAACTAATCAGGTTCGGATTAACACTGGTTCTGAACCTAACAGGTTCTGAACAGAACTTAGCACAATATAAAAGCAATTAGTCAGCAGGAATATAAAGTGCAGGAAAGCTAAAAACACACAAGGTTTGTTAACCCAGTTCGGAGTAAACACCTCCTACTCTGGGGGATACCAATCCAGGAAGGAAGTCCACTATTGGATTTAATCCTTAAGACTCAGACACTGACTCCCAGTTCTTATCCCAAGCAATTAACCTCCACCTAGTAAGACTTCTACCCAACTCTGAGTAATAGAATCCACTATCTTCCTATTCAAGTAACTAAACCCAGTTACTGAAACCCTTAATCAAAGACACTCTGTTTTTGGAAAACTTCAAAAACACAAAGACTTCATTCGTACCTAAAGGCTTAGAATGAATCACAACTCAATAACAATCTAAACCAACTCAAACATATGAGTGGTGCACAAATAAAACACTAAGTTTAAAACACAGACTCTATTTCTGAAATAACACTCTAAAATCGTAAGTCTTCAATAGCCAAGCTCCTCCTTTTATAATCTTTAGCAAGCCTCTAAATTATGCTCCAAATCTTCTGAATTGATTTGTTACTGGAATAAGATTGATCCAATAATGTAACAAATAAAACAGCATTAAATCTTTAAAAGATTTAAAACAGAAAATACGAATTTTCATAATTCTGAACCAAATCTTTAAAGATATCTCCTCCAATTAAACCAGCCTTCTAGAAGCAAATATGCAAGAATAATTCCTTGCTAAATCTCCCAAGATACGTGCAAAAATTAATCTGAAAACCCAGCTACTGATGTGGTCAACAAAAGTCAACGCTGGCTTCAGAACCTGAAATCAGCTTCTGAACTGCTACAGTGCATTCAGCTTCTGATGACTTTTTCTGCTTCTGAATGGCTTCAAAACACAAAACTTGCAACTGAAGAAATGTTTCAAATATGGAGATGCTTCTTATTCAATACATTGGTTTTGCCAAAACATGCAGCCAACACAAAAGACTCAACAATCTCCCCCTTTGGCAAATTTTTGGCTAAAACCATCCAAGTCCTTCAATCTTTATTATAATCAGCTCAACAATGAAGAACTCCACAATAATACATCATAGCAATTAGTTTAGGCAGCGGATTCAGCTATGTTAAACAACAGCTTCAGATTCTGATCATCACAAACATGGTATCAGAGCTACTCCAAGGTATCAGAGCTACTGATCAACTTCTGATCATCACACCTACTCCCCCTGTAACTCAACATACACTCAGCATACATCAAACTCCCCCTTACTTCTGAATATATGGTATCCGAGCATATCAGAACCAACACTTCAGGAGCTGCACACAATTGTTCTTCAGGATCACAAACACTCAGGATCATAGCAACCTTATACTCTCCCTGAGACACATACTCCCCCTCAATAACATCTTGACAGCTCTTGTTATATTTGTTCTGAACTCTGAGCTTCACAAATAACTTCTGAACAACACTGAAAGCTGAATTTGAACTAATTCTCTGAGCAGCAACACATGGTATCAGAGCCAACATATTACATAAGATTTTCTCCCCCTTTTTAGCCACAAAATTCTGACAAATCTCAGACTTCAAATAGGGATTCAAAACTACATAGCCAAAAGTAGTCTCAGACTCTGACTTAGGTTCAGGATCACACTTGGCAAAGGCACAACTGGCAGGTACTCTAGCTTCCTCACATCCAGTTTGCAGTAATTGCTATAACTCTTCATGCAAACACACTCCTAACTTGCTTCTCAGATTCTCAAACTGTTTAGCATCCAAGGCCTTTGTGAAAATGTCAGCAACTTGTTCTTCAGTAGCTACATGTTCCAGCTGAATAATCTTGTCCTCCACAAGATTTCTGATAAAATGGTGTCTGATATCTATGTGTTTAGTTCTGCTGTGCTGAATAGGGTTCTTAGAGATATTAATAGCACTCAGATTGTCACAAAATAGGGTCATGGTTCCCTGTTCAATGTTGTATTCCTCCAGCATTTGTTTCATCCACACCAGTTGTGAGCAACTACTCCCAGCAGCAATGTACTCAGCTTCAGCAGTTGACAATGAAACACAATTTTGTTTCTTGCTGAACCAGGAAATTAAATTATTTCCTAGAAAGAAACATCCTCCTGAAGTGCTCTTCCTGTCATCAGCACTTCCAGCCCAGTCAGCATCACAAAATCCCATCAGTTCAGAACTTGAACTATGTGAAAACATGATTCCATAGTCACTTGTGCTATTCACATACTTCAGAATTCTCTTCACTTGTGTCAGATGACTCATCTTAGGATCAGCTTGATATCTTGCACATACTCCAACAGCAAAAGTAATGTCTGGTCTGCTAGCAGTCAAGTACAATAGGCTCCCAATCATGCTTCTATATTGACTTTGATCAACTGATACTCCATGTTCATCTTTGGTTAGCTTCAAATGAGTAGCAGCTGGTGTCCTCTTATGAGCAGCAGACTCCATTCCAAACTTCTTCACTATGTTCTTGGCATACTTACTTTGAGAAATGAAGATTGTATCTTCCATTTGTTTGACTTGTAACCCAAGAAAGTATGTCAGCTCACCAACTAGGCTCATTTCAAATTCTGACTGCATCTGCTGAACAAACAATTTGACCATCTTCTGAGACATCCCTCCAAACACTATATCATCCACATAAATCTGAGCAATCATCAGACTCCCATTTTCATTTTTCACAAACAGAGTCTTATCAGAACCTCCTTTTCTGTAACCTTGAGCCACAAGAAACTGAGTCAGCCTGTCATACCATGCCCTTGGTGCTTGCTTCAATCCATATAAAGCCTTCTTTAACTTGTATACATGTTCTGGAAACTTAGGATCCACAAAACCCTTAGGTTGTTCAACATAAACCTCTTCTTGCAAATATCCATTCAGAAAGGCACTCTTCACATCCATCTGGAATAATTTGAACTTGAGAATGCAAGAAACACCCAACAGCAGTCTTATGGACTCTAGTCTGGCCACAGGTGCAAAGGTTTCATCAAAATCCAATCCCTCTACTTGAGTATAGCCCTGAGCAACCAACCTAGCCTTGTTTCTGACCACAGTGCCATTTTCATCTGTTTTATTCTTGAATATCCACTTAGTGCCAATCACATTCAGTCCTTCAGGTCTTGGAACTAGATCCCACACTTCACTCCTTTTGAATTGATTCAACTCATCTTGCATTGCTTCAATCCAAAATTCATCAGTTAGGGCTTCTTTCACATTTTTAGGCTCAACTTTTGACACAAAGCAAGAATCAGTAGCAGCTGGTTCTGATCTCCTGGTTCTGACCCCTTGATCCAAACTCCCAATGATAAGCTCCTTAGGATGATCCTTCTGAATTCTAATAGATGGCCCTTTATTGGTAGAATTATGTTCTGGATGTACATCTGCTTCTTCAGACTCTGGATGAATTTCAGCTTCTGAAGTTTGTTCTTCTGATGGTTCAGATTCTGGAACAACTTCAGACTCACTTCTATCTTTCTCAGCAGTTAGATCATCAATTACCACATTAATGGACTCCATCACCACTTTAGTTCTTGAATTAAACACCCTATAAGCTCTGCTGTTTACTGAATAACCCAGGAAAATGCCCTCATCAGACTTAGGATCCAGTTTTCTTCTATTCTCTCTGTCAGCCAAGATATAGCATCTGCTCCCAAACACATGGAAATACTTTACAGTTGGCTTTCTTCCTTTCCATAATTCATACAAAGTACAAGTGGTTCCCTTCTTCAAAGTAACTCTGTTATGAATATAACAGGCAGTATTCATAGCTTCAGCCCAGAACATATATGGCAGCTTCTTTGCATGCAGCATAACTCTTGCACATTCTGCTAATGTTCTATTCTTCCTCTCAACTACACCATTTTGCTGAGGTGTGATAGGCGCAGAAAACTCATGCTTTATACCTTCAGAAGCACAGAATTCTGAGAAACTCTTGTTTTCAAATTCTTTGCCATGGTCACTTCTGATTCTGACTATGCCACAATCTTTTTCTCTTTGTAATTGCACGCACAGGTCTTTAAATACTTCAAATGTATCAGACTTTTCTCTAACAAAGCTGATCCATGTGAATCTTGAGTAGTCATCTACCATTACAAATGCATACCTCTTCCCTCCAATACTTTCTACTTGCATAGGCCCCATTAAATCCATATGAACAAGTTCTAGTACTTTAGTAGTTACCTGGTGAACTAATCTGGGATGAGACTTTCTTGTTTGTTTCCCAATTTGACAATCACCACAAACATTGTCCTCATTGATCTTCAGATTAGGCACACCTCTGATAGCTTCAGTACTTAGGATTTTCTTCATGCCTTTCAAGTGCAAATGTCCCAGTTTCTGGTGCCAGAGTTTGACTTCTTCTTCTGAACTCATAAGACAAGAAGTCAGACTTCTTTCTTCTTCAGAAACCCACAAATAACAATTGTCTTTGGATCTGCAGCCTCTCATCTGAATCTTATCTTCCTGATCAGTAATAATACATTCTAGTTTGTTAAAATTAACCTTCAATTCTTGATCACAAAGTTGGCTGATACTGATCAGATTTGAAGTTAATCCTTCCACCAGTAGCACATCATTAAGTCTGGGCAAACCTTCTCTGATCAAATCACCAATACCCAGAATCTGACCTTTTACACCATCTCCAAATGTTACATAACTTCTGGAGTAAGATCTGATATTGCTCAGCAGCTTCTTCACACCAGTCATGTGCCTTGAACACCCACTATCAAAATACCAATCTTCTTTTGAAGTGGCTCTCAAAGAAGTATGAGCTATAAGGCCTACATTCTGAACTTTGGGCTTCCACACCTTCTGAACATTGTGTTTGATAGCAGTTGGTTCAACTCTTCTATACTGAAAATGTTCAGGATAGCCATAAAGTTTGAAGCAGAATGGTTTGATATGCCCTTTCTTTCCACAATGATGACAGACCCATGGATGATTCCTCCTCCTTCTGTTTCTGAAAAAATTCTGGGGTTGCTTCTGAGGTAGCATCTGACCATGCTTCTGACCTTGCATATGAGGTTTCTTCTGACCTTGCATCTGAACATGTTTCTGAGGTCTCTTCTTTGATGTTCCAACCATAGAATCATGAGTTTGAGTAGCAGGAACAAAATTCATCTGTTTAGGAATCTGAGTCTGATCAACAAAACCTAAACCAGTTTTTCCTTGTTGCTGATTCCCCAAAATGTCCTCCAACTTATCAGTAGCAGAGTTCAACATCTTCACTTGCTTCTTCATTTGATCAAGTTGGGAGTTCAGTTGGTTCACTTCTTCTTTTAAATCTGAATTCTGCACTAACAGTTCACCTTTTTCAGCCTCCAGTTGTAAAATAGTCTCCTTTTGATCCAAAACTTGTTTGCAAACCTCAGCACTTCTGGTATACAACTTCTTGTAGTTATCAGCTAGTTCATCATATGAGGTTTTAGCAGCTTCAGACACAGATGAGGCTTCAGACTCTGAGTCAGACTCTGAAAAGGTCTCAGACTCTAAAACAGCTTCCTTCTTCAAGATAGCTCCTGACCTCACTACCAGACCAGTATCACACATATCAGATTCACTAACATCATCATCTTCAGAACCATCATCAGACCATGAAATAGCTAGGCTCTTTTTCTGCTTCTTGAGAAAAGTAGGACATTCAGATTTGATATGCCCATAGCCCTCACACTCATAGCACTGCACACCTTTGGCTTGGTTGCTTTTCTCCTCAGACTTGGTCTTCTTCTCATCAGTTTGTTGCTTCTTGTTATTGAATCTGAAGTTCTGACCTTTGGCTTTGGCTTTTCTGTTAACATTCTTCAGAATCTTGTTGAATTGTTTTCCCAGCAACACAAGAGCTTCTGATAAGTCATCCTCTTCAGACTCTTGTTGATCATCAGCTTCAGAATTTACACTAAAAGCTACACCTTTTCCTTTCTTCTCAGTCTGTTTACAAAAGGCAGTTTCAAAATTGAGTAGTGACCCAATCAGCTCCTCAACCTTCATAGCAGAAATATCATGAGCCTCCTCAATTGCAGTGACCTTCATATCAAACCTTCTAGGCAGGGACCTGAGGATTTTCCTGACTAACTTCTCATCAGACATCTTTTCACCAAGAGAGTCAAAGGAATTGGCCATATCCAGCACATTCATGTAAAAATCCTGAATGGATTCATCCTCCTTCATCTTCAGGTTCTCAAACTTGGTGGTCAGCAACTGTAATCTGGACATCTTCACCTTAGAAGTTCCTTCATGAGTTGTCTTTAAGATTTCCCAGGCCTCCTTTGCAACAGTGCATTGTTTGATAAGTCTGAACATGTTCTGATCAACACCATTAAAGATAGCATTCAAAGCTTTTGAATTTCCCAGTGACAGATCATCTTCAGCTTTGGTCCATTCCTCCTCAGGCTTCAGAACCTCAGTCTTGTTACCATCTTTGTCTGTATACACAGGATGATCCCAGCCTTTAATCACAGCTTTCCAAGTCCTGCTGTCAATAGATTTTAAGAAGGCACACATCCTAGACTTCCAATACTCATAGTTTGTGCCATCTAATAGGGGTGGTCTATTGACATAGCCTCCTTCTCTATCCATGCTTGCCAGAAATAAACTCCTCTGGATCTCACCCAATTTACAGGCAGGGTGCCTGCTCTGATGCCAATTGAAATTCTGGCCAGGCAATACTTAAGAGAAACTAATCAGGTTCGGATTAACACTGGTTCTGAACCTAACAGGTTCTGAACAGAACTTAGCACAATATAAAAGCAATTAGTCAGCAGGAATATAAAGTGCAGGAAAGCTAAAAACACACAAGGTTTGTTAACCCAGTTCGGAGTAAACACCTCCTACTCTGGGGGATACCAATCCAGGAAGGAAATCCACTATTGGATTTAATCCTTAAGACTCAGACACTGACTCCCAGTTCTTATCCCAAGCAATTAACCTCCACCTAGTAAGACTTCTACCCAACTCTGAGTAATAGAATCCACTATCTTCCTATTCAAGTAACTAAACCCAGTTACTGAAACCCTTAATCAAAGACACTCTGTTTTTGGAAAACTTCAAAAACACAAAGACTTCATTCGTACCTAAAGGCTTAGAATGAATCACAACTCAATAACAATCTAAACCAACTCAAACATATGAGTGGTGCACAAATAAAACACTAAGTTTAAAACACAGACTCTATTTCTGAAATAACACTCTAAAATCGTAAGTCTTCAATAGCCAAGCTCCTCCTTTTATAATCTTCAGCAAGCCTCTAAATTATGCTCCAAATCTTCTGAATTGATTTGTTACTGGAATAAGATTGATCCAATAATGTAACAAATAAAACAGCATTAAATCTTTAAAAGATTTAAAACAGAAAATACGAATTTTCATAATTCTGAACCAAATCTTTAAAGATATCTCCTCCAATTAAACCAGCCTTCTAGAAGCAAATATGCAAGAATAATTCCTTGCTAAATCTCCCAAGATACGTGCAAAAATTAATCTGAAAACCCAGCTACTGATGTGGTCAACAAAAGTCAACGCTGGCTTCAGAACCTGAAATCAGCTTCTGAACTGCTACAGTGCATTCAGCTTCTGATGACTTTTTCTGCTTCTGAATGGCTTCAAAACACAAAACTTGCAACTGAAGAAATGTTTCAAATATGGAGATGCTTCTTATTCAATACATTGGTTTTGCCAAAACATGCAGCCAACACAAAAGACTCAACAATCCATAAATAAGTCTCTTAAATGTTGGATATTAAATTCTCATCCGGTTCGAGTGTGCGAGTCCTCCGATTCTTACACACTCTATCCTTGCTGGCAGTCTAGAGGTTCTAGTAATCAACTGATAATTCTCATTCTGAGTTTCTGGGTCTGAAGGGTGAACCAGTAGCCTGTTTCTGAGTTTGAAGCTTCGCAGAGCAAAGTCCTGGTCGCTATGTGATCGTAGCAGAACTCAGAATCTTGAAACTTGCGTTTAACCTACAAAAATCTTGGTTCCTAGGTTGCAAATCATTCCTCAGAGTATCCCATAAGGAGTCATACTCATAGTCTTTCCGACTTAACTTCGGTCTCTAAAATCTCACCATAATCCCTTACTTCTTATGTCTCCTCAGACGAGACACTTCTCAATGACGCGTCCATCTGTTTTAAGGTACTCCACCTTATTCTTAAATATCCTTAATATTCCTGAAATTCGGCCATTAACAGGCTCCGTTACTTTACGGTTCGAAAAACACTACTTGTCATTGAATACTTCTTCGCCAATTCTTGTCTTAAAATATGACATCTTAAACAACGCTCTTCAAGCGCTTTTTTCCTCCACGGTCACATTCGGCTCTCAGATATTTATCATAACTGTCATATACTAGAATGAGTTGATCAGGCTCAACTAGATGTGACATTTAGAACAATATCCAGAACCCAATGGTCCCACTACATTTATTGAATCTTTAATGACCCAAGGCACTGTCTGAATCGACCTGCTCTCATACCAATTTTAACACCTATACTAATGTTATCTAGAATATTAGCATGTGTATTAGACTGATATTGGATACATTAAATTTTCAATAATAACAATAAATAAAACAACTGAATGAGTACAATTTTCTCATTATGCAACTGTTCAAGCACCACTATAATTACTTATACAAAGACTAATAAACTCCTGATCTGGTACTTGACGAGCAACTGCACTCCATCCAGCGTCTTCCTGAAGAACTTCATCACGAACATCCTGCTAACCTGTAAACCTGCACCAGAAGGATTGGGATGAGACATAATGTCTTAGTGAGCTCCACCCAACCTACTGTTGGCAACCTCGGGGAAACCTAGGGTCGCCATGCACTAACTTTTGGCAATCTCGGGAAAACCTACGATCGCCGTCATTCTCTACATATTTCGCGATCAAGGGAAAACTAGGATCGCTATATGTCTTTATCTTATGTTGAACTTATGTTTAATCTCATACTTAGTGATCTGGGGACATCCTACGATCACTTTCTATTCACTGGTGACTACTTTGCCTTATCTCTTAGTATATAATATATATACATATTCATCTTTCTCATAACATAAAGTTAGAAGTTAGCGTTGAACAAACAATACATTATCTTGGTTCATTTTATGGAGTGCATCCAGGTGGAGTAACCCCAGAATACATCTCCCTGTTACCGGTGAAATTCCTATCATATCAGGCTATCACCAGACTCCTCTTACTTTTGTGTGGCTGCCCTCGCAGACGGTAACTTCACCATTCCAGCTTTATCTGGAACCCCCTGTATTCTAACTAACGAGAAGACATAAGACACATTTAACTTTTTTGACTTTGATGTGTAGCTATCCTCACGGATGGTAACTTCACCGTTCCAGCTTAGTTTGGAACCCCCTGCGTTCTAACTGGTGAGAAAACAGGAGACACATCTAGTCCTTTGATTTACTTGTTCTTATTCTTCTTTATATATATATACATACATATAACTTATAAACTTACGTGTGGATATCCCTTTCAGAGAAATCCCATCCGGCATAATCCGGAGTCTGTTGAACACGTATAATCTTTAGCATAATTCTTATCTTAAGTACTTGTAAGTACATCTGATACTTTACTATAAGCTTTTGCATATCTGATTGTCGCGGTGATTTTTGGATATCAAGCTATTGATTAGCGTTGACTCGCAATTTTAAGTTCACCACCGATCTTTTATTTTTCCGAGGAAAAAGGAGAAAGCTCGAAAACCCTATTTTTTAGAGATCAAAGGTCCGGGGGTTGGTTACGCAAAGGGAAGGTATTAGCACCCTAAACGTCTATAGTACTCTATAGGAACCTCTTGCTTATTTTTATCTTTATGCTAAATTGATTATTTGTTTGTAAAATAAATGCTTAAGTGTGGAAAGATTAAAGATGATGAGAGTAAAAGAAAAGAAAATGTTTTTGTTATTTTGTTGATTTGGAAAGACAAAGTCTTTTGCCTACGTACCCGAGCGGGATCAAAATCACGTAGTTCGGGATAAAAAAGCTGAGTGATTGGTTTTGGTTGATTTTAAAGTTTGAAAAAAAAAGTTTTTGAGAAAGATAAGAGGCCGAAAGGCATAGAAGGATAAAAAAGGAAGTGAGTTTGATTGATTTTAAATTGAAGAAAAAGTTTTGATTGATTAAAGATTGATTGAAATTTGATTAAGAAAAGAAAGATAAGATTGACTTTTTTTGGAAATTTTGGTTATAAAATGTTTTTGGATTTTGACTTTTTGACTTTTTATGAAAATTTTGATTAAGTCCTAAGGTCCAGAGACTAAGTTATGCTGAGAAAGGTCTGACGCGTCGGATCCCTCAAAATGACGTTGGATCAAATGAGGGTCCTTTTCCTCGGATACGGTCCAAATTACAATATCGTCCTCGACATAAAGCGTAAAAAAATAAATGTGGTGTCGGTGCATATTCTCATTTATATATTTATTTACATTGGACCTAGATACATTCTAATGGCAATAAAATAAATGACAAAAATAATAAAAATTACATTAAAGTAAATATGCTAAAAGAAATAAAAAATGCATGAAATGCAAAACAATAAATAAATATGGTGCATAAAATAAATAAAGAAAATAAAAATGCAAGACATAAAATAAACATGATGCTGAAAATAAAAATAAAGAAAATAAAAATGCAAGACATAAAATAAATATGATGCTAAAATAAAAATATGCAAGACATAAAAATAAATATGGTACATAAAATAAAAAAAGAAAATAAAAATGCAAGACAAAAATAAATATGGAGCTGGAAAATAAAATGCAAGACGGAAAATTAAATATGGTGCTGGAAAATAAATAAAGAAAATAAAAAATGCAAGACAATAAAATAAATATGATGCATAAAATAAAAAGAAAATAAAATGCAAGACATAAAATAAATATGGTGCAAAAATAAAAAAAAATGCATGGGTACTGGAAATTAAAGACAATAAATAAAGTGCATAAAAAAATAATAAAAAAAAATGAAAGTGCAAGAAAAAGAAACAAAAATAAAAAAGAATAGAGGAGAAGAAGAGGGGTGCAGAATTAAAAGGGGAGGTGCAGAAAGCAATTGAGTAGAGAAAAAAGGAAAGGAAAAAGGGCCCAAACAGATTAGATCTGGACCGTCTGATCAAACAGAGCGTCCAGATCTAATCAGAGGGAGACAAAGCCTCCAGCCGCTAGATTAAAAATCAAAGGACTAAAAGAAAAGGAAAACAGAAAAAGCCAAGGAGGGACATACATTTGATCATAACAGGGAATAAATACGGGCCGTTAGATCCAAGATCCAACGGTCCATCCCTGATGGTTCATTGGAACACGAAGAAATGCATGCACTAGATCCATGGCTTTGGCAATAGTATAAAATGAAAACTTATTAGTAAAACCTCACAATTCTTTTCACTTTCTCTCTCTAAACTTTTCAAAAGAATAAAAAGCTCCTCCTTCTCTCTAAGTATGCGGCCGGAAAGAGGAATCCGGCGCGGTGGCCGCCGGCGGCGCCACTGCACCGGAGGAAGAAACTACCTCCTTTTTTAAAAACTTTTACGTTTTATGAAGACCTTTTTCTTCCTTTCTTTGAATCTGAAATTGGATTTCTCAAAAAAATTTAAAACGGTCTAGATCTACCTTTTTATTTTCGGAACAAACTAAACTCTTGACCCTTTGATTCAGTTTTGGTATGTGTGGTTCTGGGTTTGAGGCGGTGTGGTTTTGGGCTTTGTGATGATTTTGTGCTGGACGTGTGGGTCAAGAGCTGTTGGTGTGTGTGTGCTACTGTGGAGGCGCCGTGTATGTGATGATGAGTGTGTGTGTTCTGGCCGAATTGAGTAACTTGGGTTTTGCTTGATTGGTGGTCCGATTTGAGTTTTGTTTTTGTGGTTTTTGATTTGTTGATTATGTGTGTGTTGCTGGCGTGAATTAGGTGATGAGTGTGTGTGTGTGTTCTGGCCGTATGAGAAGAGAACAGAGGGGGGGGGGGGGGGGGGGGGGGGGGAAAGAGTTTAGTTTTTAGTTTTTTTTTGGGTGGCCGGAAATTGATTGTGTTGGTGGTGAAGGGAGGTTGTGTGGTGGAGGAAGTGGTGGTGGGTCTGTACTGACTCTGTACTGTTTTCTGACCTCCTGACTCAGTGCAGTAAATGCACTATAAATAGTAAAAAAATAGGGTAAAGACAAATGACGAAAACGCCCCCCTGGGCCTGGACTGGAGAAAAAACTGAAAGAAATAAAAAGAAAAAAAACCAATAAAATAAAAACAATAATAATAAAAACGAAAATACAAAAATAAAATAAAAAGAAAACACTAAAATAATAAAAACTAAAAAAGAAGTAATAATAGTTAGTAATAAAAATAACAAAATAACAAAATAAATAAAATAAAATAAAAACGGTCGCCTTCGGAACAAAAAATGAGGTATTTTAAAATACCTCCCTGCCGAAATTTCGTCTGAAACGACGAAAATTTCTGGCTTAAAAAACGAGCGAAACGGATTGAACACGCGTCAAAAATGGGGTATGACAGATGCCCCTATTTAAGTTTCTTCGTTACGGAGATTTAAAAGTGAAATTTTAAAATCGACGGGTCGAAGAGACTTAAATACAGAGTACACCATTTTTGACCAGTTTCAAATGCAAAACGTTATGAATGCAATGCTATGCATGTGATGCTATGCATGTAATGTTGTGAATGCTCGCAATGCAAGTATGAATGCAAGACGGCGAAGATGACTCGATTGGGGATAACAAAACAAAAGGATACCCGAGTCTGTTAAAGGAAACGGGGTCCGACTCCACTGGGATAACATGGTTTTACTGGGGATAAATGTCAACTGTTCGGGTTGACGACGAACTGCCATTGACGACAAGAAATAAAGGTAAATGCCAACTGTCCGGGTTATTGCCGAACTGCCATTGACGACAAGAAATAAAGGTAAATGCCAACTGTCCGGGTTATTGCCGAACTGCCATTGACGACAAGAAATAAAGGTAAATGTCAACTGTCCGGGTTATTGCCGAACTGCCATTGACGACAAGAAATAAAGGTAAATGTCAACTGTCCGGGTTATTGCCGAACTGCCATTGACGACAAGAAATAAAGGTAAATGCCAACTGTCCGGGTTATTGCCGAACTGCCATTGACGACAAGAAATAAAGGTAAATGTCAACTGTCCGGGTTATTGCCGAACTGCCATTGACGACAAGAAATAAAGGTAAATGTCAACTGTCCGGGTTATTGCCGAACTGCCATTGACGACAAGAAATAAAGGTAAATGTCAACTGTCCGGGTTATTGCCGAACTGCCATTGACGACAAGAAATAAAGGTAAATGTCAACTGTCCGGGTTATTGCCGAACTGCCATTGACGACAAGAAATAAAGGTAAATGTCAACTGTCCGGGTTATTGCCGAACTGCCATTGACGACAAGAAAAGAGTAAAGGGTGCACAAACTGTTCAATAGAGAACTGCCACTTGGCGGGGAGGGAGTGACATCTCGGGACCAGACACACTGGGGATGACACTTGGGGAAAAAGAAAGTTACAAATTTTTCATGATTGATTGATATGGAAAAGATAATTGAGGCAAGACTCGTGATGGTTAATGCAGCCATGTATGCATGATATTGTTTTTATTGTATATGCATGAATGTGTGTATGCATGAATGTATGAATGCATGAATGACGACACGACTTGTATGACCGTGTGACTGATTAACTTGTGATTGTATGAGGGATTGACTTGTACGATTGTATGAAAGACTGACTTGTATGTTTGTATGAAAGGCTGACTTGTATGATTGTATGAATGACAAACTTGATGAGACAAAATTGGGCATGTAATATAGAAAGTGACCCGACGTCGTATCACAAACACTCGGCAATCTTCCATGGGTACGATGCCACTGGAGACATATCAAAACATTGACGGGGTGAAACCCAACATATGCTACAAACTGATGGGGTGAACGCTTCCTGGGGGAGAGCGTGCCAATTCAAAACCATAGTAGAAGAACTGGTGCTTCTGTGGTCATGCTTATTTTTTTGTTTTTTTGTTTTTTTTGTTTTTTTTTTTGAATCCCTAATTTTTGCCTGGACCGCCTTTTCAGGTTTTCAGCCCACCGGGAATATATTCTTTTGTATGCCCCTAATTTTTGCCTGGATCGCCCTTTCGGGTTTTCGATCCACCGGGAATATATTCTTTTGTATGCCCCTAATTTTTGCCTGGATCGCCCTTTCGGGTTTTCGATCCACCGGGACGCTCATTTTTGCCTAAGCCGCCCTTTCGGGTTTTCGACTTACCGAGCTCATTTCTTTTCTCTTTTCTCATTTCTTTTTTGTATATATTTTTTCTTCTTTTTTTTTTTTAGCAATTGACCACGTTTAGCCTGCAAAGTTTATCCGTTCTCGGGACAGCTGTTGACGCACCCTTCACTTATTCATGAGTTCAAAGAAAATGTGTTTTGTTGTTTGTGCTTTTCAAAAAGACATGAAAAATATTTATGATTTTGAAAAATATTTTGTTTCAAGCACTACCATCAAAAATAGAAGAAGTTTTTTTTTATAAACTGAATAAATAGGAATTCCAAATGAAAGGCAATAGGCTCAAATTTATTTAAAAGAGTGGTGACCCGCCAATGGCATGGCTCCACAGACCTTACAAAGTTTGGAAAATGGTAAATATAAGGGGAAGGTACATTGAACACAATAACCGCTATTCTCTCTGACAACTTTGAATTCCACTGTTTGGATGCTTCAGATTCAGAGCCTCTTTGACATTTTATGTGCCCCAAGTGAATAAAGGCCAGCTCAATGCAGTTACCTTGTCTTTTGATCCTTAACTTTTGCATAGATCGCCCTTTCGGGTTTTCGACCTATCAGGATGATTGTTTTCTGTTTTATGTCTCTAATTTTTGCCTGGACCGCCCTTTCGGGTTTTCGATCCACCGAGACGCTCATTTTTGCCTAAGCCGCCCTTTCGGGTTTTCGACTTACCGAGCTGTTCTTTTATTTTTTTAGACAAAGTATTTCTTGACTGCATCAGCATTCGCAGGACGAGGGAGCTCATCACCAACCATAGTCGTAAGAGTTAATGTGCCTCCAGAGAAAGCCCTCTTGACGACGTATGAACCTTCATAGTTAGGCGTCCACTTGCCCCTGGAATCGGGTTGAAAAGATTAGACTCTCTTGAGCACAAGATCTCCTTCCTGAAACACACGGGGACGAAGTTTCTTGTCAAAAGCTTGTTTCATCCTCTTTTGATATAACTGCTCATGGCACAAGGCCTTCATGCGTTTCTTTTCAAGTAAGTTCAACTGATCATATCTGTTTTGACATCACTCAGCCTCTGACAACTGGCCTCCATTAGAATTCTCATTGATGGAATCTCAACCTCCACAGGGAGTACTGCTTCCATACCATACACCAAAAAGAAGGGGGTTGCCCCTGTTGAGGTACGCACCGAAGTGCGATATCCATGTAGAGCATACAGTAGCATCTCATGCGCGTCCTTGTAGGTGGTTACCATCTTCTGCACCATCTTTTTGATGTATTTTTCTTTTGTTTTTTTTTTGCTTTTGTTTTTTTTTTTGCATTTGTTTTTTTTTTGCTTTTGTTGTTTTTTTTTTTTGCTTTTGATTTTTTGTTTGATTTTTGCTTCTTGTTTTTGTTTTTGTTTTTTTTTTTTGTGGTAGCTTCGATGGCACCATTCATTTGCTCAGGAATACCGTAGTGTCCAAGTTAATCACTTTCAGTGCTTCTTCATGAGGCTGAATGATGTTCTTTTTCATATTTCTGTAGCAGAGAGATCTTTTCGAGAATCCCTTCATCCTCCTCCTCTTCAGCTTCGTAAACAGGGAACTCAAAGTCGGGAGGGAGCATAGGGTTGCAGTGTTCAACGGGTTTATTGGTGCTTAGTCTGCATATGATTGATGATTAGTTTGCGAAAATGAGTGAACAATGCAGATTTTTTTGAAATTGATTGGAAATAAAAGTAAAAATGAAATATTTTGGGTTTTTTGTGTTACCATTTTCCAGAAAAAGCTAAGAATAATAAAAACATAGTCAAGAACAAAACGACTTCTTATTTGATGATGGGAATGCATGAAACAAAAGCCCTAAAAGTTCACTTTCGTCTCGGGCAGAACGAAAGGATTTTTTTTTTTTGAAAAGACAAGACAACAAAACACATTACTTGGACCTATGAGTAGCTGAGGGAATGTCAATCAACGATCCAATTGCAGTAACCTCTGCCATGTGTTACAAAATTCGCTGCCACCTTCTTCACCAGGGTGAGCTTCTGAGCAATCTTGCACCAAATTAACAGATGGGGTCCCATGGTCAGGTAGTAGATTAGCTTGCACGTCGGGACTCGACCCTTTGAAGGATAGGATGTTGGCCTGGACCAACTTCTGGACTTCGGCTTTCAAGGCATAACAATGCTCAACGTCATGACCGGGTGCCCCTTGATGGAAAGCACAAAAGAGATCAGGTTTATACCACTGTGGCAACCTTTCACGTACCTTGGGAGGTGCCCTAGTTTGAACGAGGTTTTTATCAAGCAAAGCGGGGAGTAACTCTGCATATGCCATGGGGATTGGATCAAAATGGGATATCCACTGAACCTGATTATGTTGTCGAGGCTGTTGTTGATGTTGTTGCTGAGGCTGCATATGGGCCACCATACTTACCTCTTGCTCTTTCTTTCCTGAGAAACCATTCCCAAACTCCTGAGCACTTTCCATAAATAACCGTCCTTCTCGGACTCCTTCCTCCAGACGCATTCCCATGTTTACCATCTCGGTGAAATCTGTTGGTGCACTGGCAACCATCCTCTCATGATAGAATTGACCAAGGGTCTTCAAGAAGATTTTGGTCATCTCTTTTTCTTCTAAAGGCGGGACAATCTGAGCTGCCACTTCCCTCCAGCGGTGAGCATACTCTTTGAATGTTTCTTTATCTTTCTGTGTCATCGCACGGAGCTGGTCACGATCTGGGGCCATATCCAGATTATACTTATATTGGCGAATGAAAGCCTCACCAAGGTCATTGAAAGTGCGGATGCTAGCATTGTCCAGGTTCATGTACCATTTCAAAGCAACACCAGTCAGACTGTCCTGAAAGAAGTGGATGAGAAGCTTGTGGTTATCAGTGTGCATGGACATCTTCCTCACGTACATCACCAGATGGCTACGTGGACACGAATTCCCCTTGTATTTTTCAAAGTCAGGGACCTTGAACTTAGGCGGTATTACAACGTCAGGAACCAAACAGAGTTCTCGAGCATCTTTGCCAAACAAATCTTTTCCCCGGAGAGCTTCAACTTCTCGTTGCATTCTTGTCAAATTTCTCCTGAAGTTCAACCATCCTGTCAAAATTTCCAACACTTTCAACACGAAAGATAGGCACGGCCTCTTGTTGGATGGAGTGGATAAGAGGTGTTGAATTTGTTGCAGCCACTTGAGTGAATGACAGACCGGGTGGAGGAGTAAGCACGGTAGAGGTTGGCAAAGCAATCGAGATTGGTTGCTCAAGAGCAGTGACAACAGGCTGAGGAACTGGCGTTTGGGCTTGGGAAGCTAACAAAGCATTCATCATGGAGGTCAACTTCTCCATCCCTTCCCGGAGATCAGCTACCTCTTCCCGGAGGTTCTGGTTTTCTTGCTCTAACAGATCCATTCTTTTTCTCTTATGTGCTCGAGTGTTGTGAATGCGAGAAGGCTTGCAATGAACACGTCGGGCCACTTTCTTTGATGGCGGCAGATTAACCTTTTATTGGTGAACAAAGTATAAGACTCGATTTGGAAACTATGAATGCAGTATGATGCATGATTATGCTTATGCAAAAAAGAAAGTTTTGTTATCGAAGGATTTGTCGAAGTAATTGTAAACATCATAGTTTGAACGTTTCATTTAAAATATTACAAACAGTCCCCTTTTTAGGAACAAAGCCAAGGGATGTGCTCAAAAGTTCATCAGGAGAAATCTTGAAAAAGTCCTGATATTTCAAACTTGAGGATGCCGAATGATCTCCCATAACGAGTTCGAGAAAATTCTTCGGACTAGTCATTAAAGATCCCAACCTCCTTAAGTTTGTCAAATCCGAGCTTTTGAAATTGTATTTCTGAGTGTTTCTCTTTGTGAAGTTCATTCCTACGATGTTTACGACAAAACTCGTCTAAGTCTTTCGATACTTGATGGAAAAAAATGCTTATGAATGAATGCATGTATGCATGATTATGCTAAAGGAACGGAGAAAACATGGTGAGGTTAAGTCCATAATGTTGGAGCCGAGGGTAAACACGCCGTTTGGTAAGGACTATGGTTTCACATGTACCTGTATCACGGGTTCTACCAAGTTCCCAAAGTCATTGACCACTTCCGAATATTGTCAGATTACGGGACTACTCCCGGTCCAACAACGTTCGTAGGAAAGTCTCGTTTGAGTGTAGTATCGCGTATCGACCAACTCAAGACTACTCTTGATTAGCCACCGCACTACGTCCTAAAAGGCCAAGATGGGTTAAAGGTAACTAAAGGTCCTCAACTTCATAGGTCACTTAGAAATAATAATGCCAAACACGACTACTCATGTCGACATGGTACTACTTTTAAGAGACCTCCATTGAGCGGGGTTATCACATGTACCAAAACCCAAGACTACTCCTGGTATGGCACGTTGATTATACCCCATCCTATCTTATGTTTCCCTCAAGTCCGGGTATAGGACTTATCTCACCACTCACGTAAAAAGATAAACACTTAAGCATGTATTTACAAATACAAACAATAATAAAGCATAAAGATAAAGAAAAGCAAGATAGGTTTAACCCACTTAGGATTTTGGTCCCCAGTGAAGTCGTCATTTTTCTGTCGCGGTGATTTTTGGATATCAAGCTATTGATTAGCGTTGACTCGCAATTTTAAGTTCACCACCGATCTTTTATTTTTCCGAGGAAAAAGGAGAAAGCTCGAAAACCCTATTTTTTAGAGATCAAAGGTCCGGGGGTTGGTTACGCAAAGGGAAGGTATTAGCACCCTAAACGTCTATAGTACTCTATAGGAACCTCTTGCTTATTTTTATCTTTATGCTAAATTGATTATTTGTTTGTAAAATAAATGCTTAAGTGTGGAAAGATTAAAGATGATGAGAGTAAAAGAAAAGAAAATGTTTTTGTTATTTTGTTGATTTGGAAAGACAAAGTCTTTTGCCTACGTACCCGAGCGGGATCAAAATCACGTAGTTCGGGATAAAAAAGCTGAGTGATTGGTTTTGGTTGATTTTAAAGTTTGAAAAAAAAAGTTTTTGAGAAAGATAAGAGGCCGAAAGGCATAGAAGGATAAAAAAGGAAGTGAGTTTGATTGATTTTAAATTGAAGAAAAAGTTTTGATTGATTAAAGATTGATTGAAATTTGATTAAGAAAAGAAAGATAAGATTGACTTTTTTTGGAAATTTTGGTTATAAAATGTTTTTGGATTTTGACTTTTTGACTTTTTATGAAAATTTTGATTAAGTCCTAAGGTCCAGAGACTAAGTTATGCTGAGAAAGGTCTGACGCGTCGGATCCCTCAAAATGACGTTGGATCAAATGAGGGTCCTTTTCCTCGGATACGGTCCAAATTACAATATCGTCCTCGACATAAAGCGTAAAAAAATAAATGTGGTGTCGGTGCATATTCTCATTTATATATTTATTTACATTGGACCTAGATACATTCTAATGGCAATAAAATAAATGACAAAAATAATAAAAATTACATTAAATAAATATGCTAAAAGAAATAAAAAATGCATGAAATGCAAAACAATAAATAAATATGGTGCATAAAATAAATAAAGAAAATAAAAATGCAAGACATAAAATAAACATGATGCTGAAAATAAAAATAAAGAAAATAAAAATGCAAGACATAAAATAAATATGATGCTAAAATAAAAATATGCAAGACATAAAAATAAATATGGTACATAAAATAAAAAAAGAAAATAAAAATGCAAGACAAAAATAAATATGGAGCTGGAAAATAAAATGCAAGACGGAAAATTAAATATGGTGCTGGAAAATAAATAAAGAAAATAAAAAATGCAAGACAATAAAATAAATATGATGCATAAAATAAAAAGAAAATAAAATGCAAGACATAAAATAAATATGGTGCAAAAATAAAAAAAAATGCATGGGTACTGGAAATTAAAGACAATAAATAAAGTGCATAAAAAAATAATAAAAAAAAATGAAAGTGCAAGAAAAAGAAACAAAAATAAAAAAGAATAGAGGAGAAGAAGAGGGGTGCAGAATTAAAAGGGGAGGTGCAGAAAGCAATTGAGTAGAGAAAAAAGGAAAGGAAAAAGGGCCCAAACAGATTAGATCTGGACCGTCTGATCAAACAGAGCGTCCAGATCTAATCAGAGGGAGACAAAGCCTCCAGCCGCTAGATTAAAAATCAAAGGACTAAAAGAAAAGGAAAACAGAAAAAGCCAAGGAGGGACATACATTTGATCATAACAGGGAATAAATACGGGCCGTTAGATCCAAGATCCAACGGTCCATCCCTGATGGTTCATTGGAACACGAAGAAATGCATGCACTAGATCCATGGCTTTGGCAATAGTATAAAATGAAAACTTATTAGTAAAACCTCACAATTCTTTTCACTTTCTCTCTCTAAACTTTTCAAAAGAATAAAAAGCTCCTCCTTCTCTCTAAGTATGCGGCCGGAAAGAGGAATCCGGCGCGGTGGCCGCCGGCGGCGCCACCGCACCGGAGGAAGAAACTACCTCCTTTTTTAAAAACTTTTACGTTTTATGAAGACCTTTTTCTTCCTTTCTTTGAATCTGAAATTGGATTTCTCAAAAAAATTTTAAAACGGTCTAGATCTACCTTTTTGTTTTCGGAACAAACTAAACTCTTGACCCTTTGATTCAGTTTTGGTATGTGTGGTTCTGGGTTTGAGGCGGTGTGGTTTTGGGCTTTGTGATGATTTTGTGCTGGACGTGTGGGTTAAGAGCTGTTGGTGTGTGTGTGCTACTGTGGAGGCGCCGTGTATGTGATGATGAGTGTGTGTGTTCTGGCCGAATTGAGTAACTTGGGTTTTGCTTGATTGGTGGTCCGATTTGAGTTTTGTTTTTGTGGTTTTTGATTTGTTGATTATGTGTGTGTTGCTGGCGTGAATTAGGTGATGAGTGTGTGTGTGTTCTGGCCGTATGAGAAGAGAACAAAGGGGGGGGGGAAAGAGTTTAGTTTTTAGTTTTTTTTGGGTGGCCGGAAATTGATTGTGTTGGTGGTGAAGGGAGGTTGTGTGGTGGAGGAAGTGGTGGTGGGTCTGTACTGACTCTGTACTGTTTTTTGACCTCCTGACTCAGTGCAGTAAATGCACTATAAATAGTAAAAAAAATAGGGTAAAGACAAATGACGAAAACGCCCCCCTGGGCCTGGACTGGAGAAAAAACTGAAAGAAATAAAAAGAAAAAAAACCAATAAAATAAAAACAATAATAATAAAAACGAAAATACAAAAATAAAATAAAAAGAAAACACTAAAATAATAAAAACTAAAAAAGAAGTAATAATAGTTAGTAATAAAAATAACAAAATAACAAAATAAATAAAATAAAATAAAAACGGTCGCCTTCGGAACAAAAAATGAGGTATTTTAAAATACCTCCCTGCCGAAATTTCGTCTGAAACGACGAAAATTTCTGGCTTAAAAAACGAGCGAAACGGATTGAACACGCGTCAAAAATGGGGTATGACACTGATGCATTCTTCAAGTAATTATTCTTGGTACTTAACCTATACTATAAGGTTCTAGGCTTATCGTTCTCATAAGCCACTTACTTGGTTGTTGGAAATTCAACCCTTAATCTTATCTGGATCTAGACATATCGTTATCATATGTCATGCTTAGGGCTTACTATCCCATCTATAACAATTCTCGTGGATAAAATACCCATCACTCTGATATGATACATATCTTTAACATAGATTAATCCTTGAAGGTTCATGTATATCACTACCCCAAAGCATATCAAAGATCATTGGCAAGGTACAATTATTTGTAGTAAAAATGCCATCCTGGGCAGGTTCGCTTTGCGACCCTGAGCGTCGCTCTGCGATATCCTGCGTCTGGACCTTCAGACTCTGGCAGGCAAGTTCGCTTTGCGACTTTGAGCGTCGCTCTGCGATCACCTGCGTCTGAACCTTCAGACTCTGAAGTCAGCTTCTGAAGCCAGAGTCTGAAGCTTCGCAGAGCCAAGTCTAGGAGATGGTTTGGCGAAGGTTAGACAGTAGCAAAACTCTGCTACTTCGCTTTGCGACCCTGAGCGTCGCTCTGCGACTGTAGCAGAACATGGAATTTTCTGAAAAACATGTTTTAATCTTGAAAACCTTGGTACCCAACTGTCCAGTGATCTTTGAAAACATGTCAGGGACTCATTTGAACTATAAAAACTTACTGTGAACCAGGATTAAGCAAGGATCAAGCATATGCATCAAAAAGGGGAAAACTATCCTTTTACTTAAATCTTAGCAATTAAGTTGTGATCTCACACGAAACTAACCCAAAAGGGTAAATTGCTACTCTAAGGAACCCACTTGAAACACAGCTGGTCTTGATAAGCTTCCTTGTACCAAAACCCTAGCTTTAGTCCCTTTTCTTTACTTGTTTTCCTTAGCTTCTCTTGCTTCAATCTTTCCCAGATATTCTTTTATCATATTCATTAAAGAACTATATATATGGATTATATTAAAAACCAAATATATCAACTTTACAATAATTTTGAAAAAGAAATATTTATAATAATGACCGGATTGCTTAACGGATTGCAATTGAACAACGTTTGAAAAACACAATTTCACTTCTTTAAAAAAATCATTAATTATTATTCATTGTAATTGACCAAATCACAATTCATTGTTTGACCAGAATGAAATTAATAATAATTAGTTTTTTTAGGTAAAGAACGATTCGTTCTTACTGAAAAGAATTTAATTAGTATATGTGTACAATAATTTTACTTACGTGCATCCAATAATGTGTTACCATATATTAATGAATATGACAACACAAAAGTTGTCATATTTATTATTTGAGGTAGGAACACATCATTTGATGCATATGTAAAATAATTGTACACCGAAAAAACATATTAATTAAACTCTATTAACATATTTATCCAAATACTCTATAAAATCATTTGTAAAATCAATAAGGAAGACACAAAAAAAAAGGGGAGAAATAATAAAGAAAAACAACACAAAATGAGTCAATATTTTTCTCTCTTGTTGGTGCTTTTTATTCTATGTGTTGCTTCCTCCAAATCAATTTCAGCCAAAGTTGTTGATGTAGATGTCATTTGCAAAGAAGCCTCCAATCAATCATATTGCTCAAATCTTCTCAACTCAAAGCCAGGAGGAGCAAAAGGTGTGGATCTTGTCGACCTTGCACGATACACAATTGATGTGCTTGATGATAATTCGACTGACACACTTAACCTAATACATAATTTGGGTCGAACTGCTGAAAATGATACGGTAGCAAACTATTATTATCGTTGTGATCTTGATCTTTTGAACAATGGAAATAGTGTCAGTTCTAGCCTTACGGATGCAAAAGTAAATTTGTATTTCAGAAAGTATCCAGCCATGGCTAAAGATTCAGCTGATATTATGAAATACATTCTTGAATGTACTGATAGTCTTCATAAACATGAAACCAGCCCTTTACTCGCAAAGTATGTTGATAATCTTCGACAAGGTGCTCAAGTTTTTCAAATTATAACAAAATATTTAAATCTTGGAAAATAAATTAGCTTTTGAGAAGGGATAATAATTTGGATTGTTTCATAGTTATTTCACTTAGAGTTGTTTCTTTGTATTCTACTTTTGTCTATGAGGTGATGACTCGATGATAATAGTCTTGTAAAATGATCTTTAGTGCCAATTTATTTAATAAATTATTTTCCCTTCTCCAATTCTTAAAACTAAAATGATTTTACTTTTATTTTAAAGGAATTCTAAAAAAAATAGTAATAACAATTTAATTAGATACTTCATCACCAACTTTACATTGATTTGGGTATAACTAGAGTTGGATTGAATTTGTGACATAATTGGAGGTAGGGGTGAAGAGAATATGTGATTCTTTTTATCTTTTTCACAGGGATAGAATACCTGATTTGCAATCGGAGTTTAATTTGTATAACTTTTGTTGATTCTTTTGTACACTATGTAATACTCCCTCCGGTCCTTATTATAAGAAGAAAAACCAAAAAAATCTAAAACCGATGTAGTCATTAATTAGTGTAACTTTTTGAATATTTTTACAAATATACCCTCATAAAAAATTGTGAAACATTAAATACATCGACTAATATTAAAAAGACAAACATTAAATAAGGGGTAGAAAATTCTTTTAAGCAATAATTACAGTTAAAAAGTTGTGATATTTTATTATAAATAGGACCAAATTTTTTTTTTTGAAATTTTTCTTATATATAGGACTGGAGGAAGTATTACATTTTATATATGCCGCAACTAGAAAAATGACTTTTAGAGAGGGTAGGAATCTGTCGCTATATTAGTACATTTCTGTCATAAATGATATTAGCGACAGATTTAGTGACGAGCCAAAAATCGTAACCAAATAAAGTCTCATACAACTTTAGCGAGGAAATGGAGGACCCGTCTCAATTTGTGACGGTATTAGTCCATCAAAAGTATAATGAATCTGTCACTAATTATGTGGCAAATAAATAGCAGGGTACTATATAAATTCTCGTCATTTATAGCTACGGATTTTGTGACAGACAAAGCTTGAGGGATGAGTTCCGTTACAATTTTGTCACGGAAGACATCATTTTGGCTTATAGCAGCGGCTAAAATCGTCGTAATAAGGAAAATTTAGTCTATGTAATTCATTTTTTTTTGTAGTGTTATTTCTGTAAAAAAAAAAAAAGAATTGTAGTTAAAAAACTAAAAATAATTTAATATTTTATTAGAATTTATTAATAATTTCAAAGGTCAACATTTAGACTATTTTCTAGTATATATTAGATGGACCAATATTTGATAATACTCACTCCGGTCAATATTATAAACAAATATTTATTTTTTCAGATTTATATAACCCTAACTTTTCTTTTGAAAGAAATTTATGAAAAAAAAATCCTTGCTGAGAGTTGAACCACAGACCAACTTCTAATAGGTCACAGCTGTAACCACTGGATCACTAATGGTTTTTGTGACTTATAATTGCTTTTATTTTATATATTTTGCTAAAATATATATTTAACCCCAAGTTTTGCTAAAATATTTTTATGCACAATCTAATATATTTTGGTTTGTGATATGAAATATATTTTAATACTCAATAATATATTTTTATACTGAATATGATATATTTTGGTACTCAATTTGAGATATTTTTGAATTAAATCTAATATACTATTTTTATATTGAATATGATATATTTTGGTACTCAATTTGAGATATTTTTGTACTAAATCTAATATATTTTTGTACTTAATAATATATTTTAAAATTGAAGAGTAAACCCGTTAAATAGTTATGAGAGAAACCTAGCTCAGTTAAAAGGTTATAAATTTGAGATATTTTTGAATTAAATCTAATATACTATTTTTATATTGAATATGATATATTTTGGTACTCAATTTGAGATATTTTTGTACTAAATCTAATATATTTTTGTACTTAATAATATATTTTAAAATTGAAGATTAAACCCGTTAAATAGTTATGAGAGAAACCTAGCTCAGTTAAAAGGTTATAAATAGAGGAGAGCATTAGAGAATTAGGGTTACAACAAACAAGAAAAGATTAGAGATCAAAGGAAAACTAGGGTTGTGGAGAGAAGAAGCAAGGAGACAAGTGAGAAGAACCTGGAGAGAGATTTTACCGTAGGAATATCAAATTCTGCAAACCAAAGGTAAGGGGGAGTCTCTATTCACCATAAGGGGGAGTCTCTATTCTCATGTCTTTTATTTTGGCCTAAAAAATAGGAAAATCTTCCAGGTCATGGCAAATAAGTTATTAACATATATATAATGATGTGGCTTTGCAGTTTTTCTTTAAACCTTATATTTCAAATTAAGCTTGAGTTTTTCTTATGCAAGTATTGTTATGAGGTGACATGTTTAGATGAGCTCCAATTTCTCATTCTCTATTAAAACCTTAACTATTACCTCTAATTCATTATTTATTCTTCACTAAATCAATTTAATGATTATTGGACTACATGATAGTCGATAAGACCCGGGCGTCGCTCGGGTCGAAAGTCTAGTATGGCTTAATTGCATGTTTGGTCCCTTATGTATATTTTAGGTTTCAAGTTGGTCCCTTATGTTTTAAAAGTTTCAAGTTAGTCTCTTATGTTTTAAAAATTTCAAGTTGGTTCAAAATGTTACTCACATTGGAATAAGTTAGTCTCTTCCGTTACTTGATTGTTTAAAGATTCGAGCTTACAATATGAGTAATGGAATTTAACTTATTTAGAAAATCAGTTTTAAAACATTTTTTAAATTTTTTTGTTTTATTAAACTCAGTATCATATCGTGGAAAGGGCTAATTTATTCCAACATGAGTAACGTTTTGGACCAACTTGAAACCTTTAAAACCTAAGGGACCAACTTGAAACTTTTAAAATATAAGGGACCAACTTAAAACCTAAAATAAATATAAGGATCAAACATGCGATTAAACCAAGAAATATTTACTTATAATAATAACAGAATGGATTGCGAGTGAGCAACGTTTGAAGTTTGAACAACACAATTTCACTTCCTTCTAAAAAAAAATTGACTTCTTTAAAAAAACATTTTAATTAATTTTAATTCCTTGTAATTAACCAACTTTCATTGAATAACGATGATAAATTAGTATTATTATCGTTGTGCATTAGATATCATTAACTTTGATAGCGCCACCACTAGGCTTGCATTTGCCTGTAAAGATTTGAAGCTCGGACACAGTATCCAGCCGGATATTATTTCAAGGCTTTACTTTTTCTATCCTATGACATTCTCACACCCCCTATTTTTGTCTCAAAATATCCTTTGTCCGGATTTTATAATCTGGACACAGTTTGGATTATAAAATCTGAAACATTCTTAAACTGTTGGAACATAGAGCATCCTGGAAAAGTTTGTGAAATCTCTGTGAAACTACAGTTCGTAGTTTATAATACGAAATAATTTAAGATGTTTCGTCTTATAAAATACGAATCATGCCTAACACCTTATAAAAGCCTAACTTTGGCGTAAAAAAGGTAAAAAAATTGACTAGTTCAGATTATATAATACGTAATGTCATTAAACATTCCGGATTATATAATCCGAAGTGTATCAGAGTGCAGAAACAGAAGCTGTGTTGCAGAAACATAAGCTGTGTTTTTTTCCCAGATTATGTAATCTTGTGAAATAAACATGTATTATTGAATAAATAACAAAAAATGTTGGGATGAAAACGATAAAATTTAATTGTTCATACATAAATACTAAAATTATCCATAATTTACAAACCAATCCAATTGTTCAGACATTAAATTCAAAAATAATAATTACAACACCAGAAAACAAAAAAAAAGTAAAACTAAGCCCCGCCACCCCTGCCAGCACGCCTACGGCGATAAACTCGCCCTCCATGAACCTCCTCTAGGATAGCCTCCAAATGGCACCACTGCTCTGTCCCCTGCTGCACCACACCACTCGCCATGACGGCACATACATGGTCTCTGATGTGACCCAACCTTCCGGTCAGCGCCAGGTACCCCTGCTCTCCGTCCTGCTCAGTAGCAATCTCATCAAGGGCCTCCTGCTAGGGTGGCCTCGGGACCTGAACAACCTCCTCTTGAAGAACGACGCGTGGATGTGAGATGGTATAAAACCATATGATATATCCCTGCGAAGTCTTCACACCAGTCATAGCCACGTGCCCCAAGTCCCGGGGTGTCAGCATATAATCAAGGTAATGAGCATATCTAAAGCTGATATCCGTCAAGGTCAGGTGGGGAGATGCACTCTCAGCTGAATCTCTGGGCACGGTCTGCTAATACCCAAACTGGCGTAGCACCCGCTCCGGCAGATATCTCACCCTACTGTTGTCGTATCTCAGCTGTCCAGAGTAAATGCTGACACGCTCGAAGGGGCATACCTGACGGTGTGCCTTATAAGGGGACATGATAACACCAGACAGACCGAGATGATCCAGATGCGTCATGTACTCGTCTGGTGAAGACAGACCCCTCAGCGGCAGATACACCATAGCACGTGGACATGCCTCCTCATAACGACCCCATGCATCTCTGGCATCGATGCCCCTGAAATGTTGAAACACCCAAGCCTGCAACAAAGTCAACAACATATAAATATACAAACAATGAAGACATAGAAATGAATAAATATACAAACATATTTTTTTATACCTGCAGCAAAGTTAAGTAGCCTGCAAGATGTCTGGTCTTGTAATGGCAGGCATTGTTCAGCTCCTTGTACAAGTGTGCAAGGGCAACAACTCCCCATGCATAATCAAAGACCAGCTCCAAGTCTCTGAAGTATCTTAAGTAGGCAACATCCACATAGCGGGCACTCTTGTCAGTGAAGAGTGTGATTCCCACCAGTTAGAGCAAATATATGCTAAGAGATTGTTCTCGCTTCTTCTGCATCTCATCCAAATCGCTAGCATGGAAGGCATCATGTGCCTCTTGAAGACGGTCCTTGAAGGCATCCTTCAAGAATCTAAATCGTGCATGGCTCCCTTTTGTCTTCTCTACCTCCTTCCATGCCTCCTCCGCATCAACCCCCAGCAACTCCATCATCATCCCAACATCATCAGCCCGGCTCAAACTCTCGTGGGACAAGAGCATACCCTCAATGGGGAGATGCATCAAACAAGACACATCATCAAGTGTCACTGTCATCTCCCCAAATGAAAGATCTTCACAAATGCCGAACATAGTATGTGGTCGATCTAGCTGTAGCTGGTATCCTGCAGCCACTGAAGACCGGTCGCTCGCTGGCCATCCTTAAACCATTGCGCCGCCATCCGTGCCTTGTTTGGTCTATGAATTGCCTCAATCTTCTTCCCGTTTTTGACGCACTTTAAATTGTCACGCCACTGCAAAAATCAAAAACAACAAATTAACATCAGTTTCACAGTAATTTAAAATTGACAACAATCAAAAACAAATTTACAAATTATGTGATAGCATATGACAAAAATCAACAATAGTTTACAATCATTATTAAAACAACATATAAATTCAATTTTCATTAAGCTAAAAGGTGTAGTGTCTTACCACTCCGTCAGCTGCCATCCTACCCACATGAACATGGTACTTCGTCAGCACTGTCAAGTCGTGTGGGCCACCAGGATAGTCGTCAAGCTCCTCTAGCTCTGCCAAACGGTCCTCTTGCTCCCCATCATCGTCCACCTCCACCTCCTGGTCATCCTCCACCTGCTTCTCCATCTCTACATGAGGCTCGTATTGTGGGAGGTTCCCTCGCCATCAGCACCGGCACGGCGTGCCCTTCCCCTGCCACACTTGGGCTCTCCCCCCCTCCGTTTGCATCCTCTCCATATGCTCCCTCCTAACAGAAGCATGCATAGCTGTTCTTTGACCCCTGATTCGATCAACATGTTGTTCCATACTTGTAACATGCATAAAAGGGTTAAGTACTATCAACATAAATACACAAAAGTAAAAAAAAAAAGTCATACTGGTACAGTTCAGATTTTAAAATTGAAACTGCAACAATCCAGTTTCAATTTTAAAATCCAAACTACTTCAGTACCCAGGAAAAAAAATTCGAACTGAAAGGATTGCATGTAGAGGGAATGAGACCTAACCTTCAGTTTGATGTTTGATAAACCTTGAAATGTGATGATTTTGAGCAAAAAAAAGGCAAGATTCGACCGATTTGTTGATTTTCGGATTTTGGGATAAGAAGAGAGAGAAAGAGAAAGTGAAAGTGAAAAGTTAAACTGTAAAAATGGGGGAAGTTGATGCTTCTGCATATATATATATATATATATATATATATATATATATATATATATATATATATATATATATATGAGTTCGCCACCTAATTCCTTAACCCCAATGAGGGCTCTAAGACGTCGTGA
The DNA here is from genome assembly GCA_018208015.1 of Medicago ruthenica. NCBI lineage: Eukaryota > Viridiplantae > Streptophyta > Magnoliopsida > Fabales > Fabaceae > Medicago > Medicago ruthenica. Next base: position 67,907,174 of record CM031376.1, on the reverse strand, counting down.
GCTGAAAATGAGTTCGCCACCTAACTCCTTAACCCCAATGAGGGCTCTAAGACGTTGCGAAAATAGGACGATCCACACAACGATAATGTGGCAAATAAAACAAATCCGACAATTTTTAACAAAGTTACGCAACGAACACAAGTAACAATCACCGCCCAAGAGGTGTTTTCTAAGATGAAGAAATCCAAACATAAAAGGAACAGACAAGCAGCTTAAGGAAAACGATGCACCATTACAAATTCAAAGAAGAGTATTAAGATTACAACAAGTGAAATTATGGTTCGTCCACTAGGGCGACATCTACAATAACCTTAAAGGAATCAAGGGCGGAAAGATCGACGCCAGGGTGCAGAAGGGCGACTTGGGCCTTAGCCCGTTCAAAGCCAGCATCGAAATTCAGAGCCAGCTCGCCCTTCGCCTCGGAAACCTCAGCCTTAAGCTGATCCTCCCTTTCCGCTCCAGCCGCGACATCATTTTGCAGCTTCGCGATAATCCCATCCTTCCCAGCAAGATCCGCTGCATAACCAATTTTCAGATCGGAGATGTGCTTATCACACTCAAGTTTCACCGTCTCTCTAGCTTCCTTCACTTCTCTCTCCCTCGCATCCTTGGCCTCCTTCACCTCTTTTTCCAATGCCCTCACCGTAGCCTAAAGGGCCTCTTCATTCTGCACCAGTTCTTCATGATTCCGATCTATCGCGTCCAAGAGCATTATGGACCGCAAGCAATGAACTCCCACATCTCTTGTCATAAAGGGAATAGCGCCCTGGTTCCCAGCCTCCGCGTCCTCTGGATTAAAGACCAACCTCTCTTTGACATAGGCACCATAGTCAAAATCCTTATCCTAGAAAGATTGCACCGATCCACTGGTCTTGATGGCGCTAATCAAGGAAAGGGAAGGCGTTTTCTTACCTTTTTTCTCAGCTACTGCCTTCCCTTTATCATCTTTCCGGGGTGACGCCTTATCCTGCGTGGCCGCTGCGAGGGACTCAGCCTCAGACTCGGGCGGATGATCAGCCTTCCTCTTCGGCTTGCGTGTGATGAGTTCAGCAGGATCAGTGGCTGCCAACCCCTCAGTAGCCTTCTTTGCCTTCATTTCCTCGAGATATTTCTTCCTCTCCGCCGCAGTCATGGGCGCCATGTCCTCTACAGAAATGAAAACGAAAAGGTTAAGAGGACAAGAAAATAGGAAAACACAGTATAGGCATAAATAAATTATTCGACTCACGTAAGTACGCGTCTAAGCTATTCACATCCCCTTCCCTATTCAACAGCTCCCGGATGTTCATGGGCAGCATCTTATCCAAAAAACAAACGACGCCTTGGTCGTACGCGTCCAGCTTCTCGTAGTCAAATCCCATGATAGACGCCGGAGCACTCGTCCAGCATATGGGAAACCTCAGCTTACCATCAACCCACACATCAGCTGCCTCACAATCTTTTCTTACTCGGGTCCTGAGGAATGTCTGCCTCCAATTCTTATAATGAGAGGCGTAGGGCGAGAACAACCTCTTGCCAGGATGCGCACTGACAGACACCCAAGACAACTTATCTACCCCCTTCGTGCCATAAAACGTGAAGAAGGATCTAACACAGCTGAGACGGCGCCACGTTCAAACAATTGAGGACGTCAACCTCAAAGGGCGTGAAGGGATACTTCACACCCAGATCTTCAAAAACAGCCGTAAACATGTGAAACATCCCACTCTTCACCCCCTTCGGCCTTTGTAAGCACACCTTCTCACCTGGGCGACAATGTTCCAAGACCACGTCCTCTTCAAATCCCGTAGAGGACACGTGCAGCTTACTCCAAAAAAACACCACTCGTTGGGGCTCCATGTACACTGACTCTGAACGAAGCACTTCAGCGGTGAAACTCTCCTGCTCTGATCCACTAGAGGACGCCATGTAACAAATTCCTCTCCTACAAAAAGGACCTGGGCGAATAGAATGAATAACACAGTCAGATGAATTCCCACTACTACTCCCTTCTTCACCCTCGTCTGAATCGCTCGAGAACTATTTTAAAAGGGAGTGGCCGTAGTAGGCCTTCTCGAACACCACCCAATCAGTGGTTCCATCTGACCGTTCGTATGCCTAACACTTTCCCTCCACAACCTACACCTCTCCTCTGAATTCGTTGGGGATAACTCCCTACCAGCCCCATCGCACTCCCTAATTACCACCATACTACTGATTTAACTTATAAAGAACAAGATCGAATAGGGTTACCTGGATTTAAACGACAGCGAAGGATTGAGAACGAAAGCAGGCTTCGAGCGATCCGCAAACGGTAGGCACAACGATCTCCAAAGACTGTAACAGTTTAAACGACGAAAGACGATTTGGAAGAGAAAACGGAGGTAAGGGACGTGAAAAGGGTAAAGGAAATCTGAAAGTGGAGGAAAAGTAGATATGTATCAGTTTAAAGTACAAAAGCCTGGGAAAACGCGCAGATGACGTCACTTAAGTTGGCACGATTTCTAAGAACCGTTGCGATGCGAACACGTCAGCGAAAGCGAACGGTCGCCTCATGTCAACCGTCGGATCCCACTAAGGCGCGTCCTCAACCTAAACTTTCAAAAGGAATCACGCCCATGATGGGCTAGTTCCGGCGCGGCGATCTAATCTACTCAAAGGAGCCATTTCTACACATAGTTTAATCACTTTGCCTTGTCCCAAGACTCGTGCTTGTTGGGCTACGAATACTCTCGTTGGGCTAGCACCCACTAAGGCCCCCAAAACAGAAACATGGAGCTAGCACCCATGTTGGGCTAGCACCCATGTTGGGCTAAACATCCATGTTGGGCTAGCACCCATGTTGGGCTAGTACCCATGTTGGGCTAAACACCCATGTTGGGCTAGCACCCATGTTGGGCTAGTACACCGTAAAAAATTTTCACATAGCTTCATGATCAGTAAGCCCCACTTGCTGAGCAAAAGGTCATAGACAAATCCCCCGTTAACAGTTTAATCACTTCGCCTTGTCCCAAGACTCGTGCTTGTTGGGCTGTGGACTGTAAATCTCACCATTTAGGCCTTGGGGCCCTAAAGACAAGGGTTTGGACCCTTGGAGTAAGGCTGGGCGCCCTCCAGGAGGGCGCAGGGCCCACTTGACAGTCATAAATAACCCTAGGTGACCTTCCTAAAGGACATCCTCTGGGGGCGCCCTCAGCAGCTTACGAGGGCGCCCTAGTCATGGTTTTGACCCTTTACGATTTGGGCCCAAAACCATGGCCAGATAGGCCCAAGTCGAGGCTACAAATAGTAACCTTGGGATCATTCCCAAGGCATGACCTAAACAGACTTTGAAAACCCTAGTTTTCATACATTGTACTCACAGCCAGTACAGAATGAATATTAGAGAGAGTGTTTAAAAGAGAATGTTGCTAGCTAGCACTACGCTTTTAAAATAGACCTTTAAGAAATTGGATTGTAGCCATATCAACAACTAACTCACGATTTCCTGAAACTTACCAACGGCACAATTATATTTGAGAATCATATTAAATATTGAAGATTGTTGATAAAAGTTATTTTAATATTGTTAGATTGTCTTGTGTCTACATCAAAATACAACCACTTATTTTCGCCAAAAAAGGAAATAAAGTACAAATGTGACGGCGTATATTTTTATGAAAATTTGTGTATTAATGTATTGAAAATTAAAGTGTTTGATTTTTTTAAAGAATAATTTCTTAATTTAGAATCCGTAAAAAATGTCACTAATTTATTCGTTAACAAGACTCTAAAATATTACTTTGACTAGAATCAAAGTTTGAAAATATGAACAGGAAAATATCACAAATGATAGTATTAGAAATAGTGGCCTCAATTGATTTAAAGGATCCATAGAATTTTACTAACAGAACTGGGCATGAGAGAAATTTTATGTGAGTCCCCAATGCATGTAACTAAGAATGATATAATCAAAATTTGAAAATATATAAACAGGAAAATATCACAAATGACAGTAGTATTAGAAATAGTGACCTCAAAGCAAGAAAAAACACAAGTCTCCAACAAAATCAACATTATTAGCTAAGGCAAAGAAAAATAGTTCAAGAACATAAAACTAAAAAAAAAAAAATACTAAATTTCACTGCCATAGTCCTTGTTCATAAATTACTTAGCATAGAATGTGTTTACTAGCAGTTCAGATTAAATTTTTTATACACTATGATTTAAATGAGACTAAAAAAAGTAATTTAATCAGCATCTTAAAGTTGTAATTTTTTTAATTATATTATAATACTCTCCAAATATTGTGTTATAATTAAAACTTGAGGGAGTACATTATAATCAAATTCTATAGTCCTAGTTATAATCATTAATAGCCACCCTAAAGTTTCGCAACCTTTGTTTCATTGTTCTTCACAGTGCTACTACGTACAATATTCTATTTTTGAGTCATTGACACGTGATTGGATAGAACAGTAACATGTTCAATTGGTTTCTTTGGTGCATTTTTAATGTGGCATGTATATGGTCACAACTGACATCATATTCTAGTCCAAACACAACAACATTTGTTTCCTTTTCTACTTATGTTTCTTCTGTTTGTGTACTTTTTCTTATAATAGCTAGGCGTCACTTGATTTTGAGGAGGTATCATTTCACTTTGAGAATAGGATTCCTGCATTCACATATTTTCTATCTCTCCTCCAAGTTGTTTTTCTGTTTTTTTTTTTCAAATTAAAATAAATTAACGGCCGTGAAAGGGAAAAGAAAAAAAAACGTATCGATCGACACATAAATGGTGTGACTATAGTTATTCATGGTTCCTCATTTAAAAGTGTCACAAAAGAGATACGAAAGAGGAAATGAAAAAAAGTTCACACTGATAAGAAATACTTAGCTCCAATCGTTGTTGACATATGATCTACTACTCATAATTGTTTTAATTGGTTTAAGTCTCAAATTACACATTAATAAGGTTATAATGTAAATTTTCATTTTTAGTTATACAAGCATATGAAAATATAAAATAAAATAAATATTAACGAATAATTTTATCTTTACAACTATAGAAAATAATGAAAAAAATCAAATCAAACAAATTCCATTATGTAAATGTTATTTTTCTTTTAATAGCAAAAAATTATAATCCTCACTCGAATACCATTAACAAGAAACTCATGATCACAGTTAAAAATAAATAATAAAAAACAGATATATTTAGGTCAATGAATCTCGTCTAGAAAAATTATTATTTTTATTTTAGTCCACAAATTTAATTTTTTTTAGTAGTTAAATAAATAACTTAGAAATTCTCTATTCGAACACTCGTCTTTGCATATTGCAATGTTTCAATCCACTAAGTTATGCATAGGAGAACTCTCTAATAAGAAAATGTTTGAAACTTTATGCTCCTTAATCAAGTGGTCAAGGGTTTGATCTTCATCTCTTAGACACATATCGACCCCTGACACATTATTTTCATCAATTTGTAATTTGTTGAGTTAGTAAGACTTGAAAGTAACATCAACTATATATGCTTAGAAGACTTCGCATGCTTAAGATGGACAATGAGCTTATACTAGACAGCCTTTATTGATGGTTTGACATATTCAAATGAATAAAAAATATTTTATTCACACACATTTATTCATTTCTTGAATTTTAAAAAATGAAAGTATTTTACTTTTATTTTAATAAATAGTATTAACTACTTAATTAGATATTGTGTTACCAACATGAAGTATAATTGAATTTGGAAGGTCAAGGATGAAATAATATGGTTGAAAGAAAAAATCCACTAAAAATGGTTGTTTGAACGATACTTCACACAAAAGACGTTACGAAGCAAGAAGGAAAAAAAAAAATCTTCATTCAAAGTGGATTCTAAGCTCAGGGGTGGCCCTGAAGGGTGGCAGCCCAGGGAGCCATTTTTTAAGGGGCACCAAAATTATTATTTTTACTTAGTAGTTAGTATTATGTAGATATATTTATTTTTAATTCCCTTTGATTAATTCTATTGAAAATATTATTTGAGAACTTTGATTATGAATGAATCTTTTGAAATAAAAAATGTAAGAAGAAAGACATCCGAATAAGACCGGCCATGTGAAAGCTAAAGCTAGCCATAGCCCCTCTACAGTGCATGTAACTAATTAGTGATCTATAAAATATTAGGAAATGCTAACTAATATCTTAGAGGTACTTTTTAAAGACTTAAATAGTAAATTTTTATAAATATTTATGTATTAATGTATTGAAAATTGAAATATTTAATTTAAAAAAAATAGTTTCTTAATTTGAAATCATTAAAAAGTGTCACATTGGTTCCACTGTTTTACAACTTGCTAGAGATTATATTAATGCTGAACAAATTAATAGAGTGGTTATTAATCCTAGACAGTTCTATTTCTAATTGATTACTATAAAGCCATTTCTATTTATAACAAAAACAAGAACAAATACAAATAACAACCAAAAAAAGTAACAAGATGTATAAGTATAACAAAAGAGTAAAATGTAAATAACAAGTACCATTCCAGAGTGGAGGAGCAATGGAGTGGTTAAAGCCTTTTGCCAAAAATGGGTAAAATAAAGAAACTAAGTAAAAAAAAGGTGTTTGGTAAGTATTTTTTAAAAGGTATAGTAATAATTATTGCTCAACTCACACCTACTCAATAAAAACAATCTTAAGTCCTCTTTGTGTTTATTTGATTTCAATTAGCTAGGTATAATTTTGTGGCAGACACATTCAAATATCATATGATATACCATTACTAACAGAACTGGGCACGAGTGATATTTTATGTGAGTCCATTCGCATTCAAAGATAGCCATTACCCCTTCACAATGCATGTAACTAAGAATGATATAAAATAGGCTTAATTGCAGTTTTGGTCCCCCTATTTTCATCTTTTTGTGAAATTGGTCCCTCTATTTCAAAGTTCGACAGTTTTGGTCCCTCCATCATATTTTTTAACTAAAAAAGGTTATGTGATAGGTTTTAAATGTCATGGTATATGATCTGGAGTTGACAAAAATATCAACATCGATGAAATCGTAAGAAAATTCACTTAAAAACTTCATTTAAAACATGTTATATCACCATATTTTAGACATATTATTTGATAGAGGGACCAAAACTGTCGAATTTTAAAATAGGGGGACCAATTTTGCAAAATGGTTAAAATAGGGGGACCAAAACTGCAATTAAGCCTATAAAATATTTAATTTAATACTTTGACTATAATCAAAGTTTGAAAATATATAAACAGAAAAATTTCACAAATGATAGTATTAGAAATAGTGACCTCAAAGCAAGAAAAAACACAAGTCTCCAGCAAAATCAACATTATTAGCTAAGGCAAAGAAAAATAGTTCAAGAACATAAAACTAAAAAAAGTACTAAATTTCACTGTCATAGTCCTTGTACATAAATTACTTAGCATAGAATGTGTTTACTAGCAATTCAAATTAAATTTTTTACATACTATAATTTAAATGAGACTAAAACAAGTAATTTATATTACATACTATAATTTAAATGAGACAAAAAAGTAATTTAATCAGCATCTTAAAGTTGTAATTTTTGTATAAGTTATGCTAGAATATTCTCCAAAAATTGTGTTATACTAATTTAAACTTGAGAGAGTACGTTATAATCAAATTCTCATCAAATTCTATAGTCCTAGTTATAATCATTAACAGCCGCCCTAAAGTTTCGCAACCTTGTTTCGTTGTTCTTCACAGTGCTACTACGTACGTTATTCTATTTTTGAGTCCTTCACACGTGATTTCCTAGAACAGTAACATGTTCATTTGGTTTCTTTGGTGCATTTTTTATGACGCACGTGTGGTCTAACACACAACATATTCCAGTCCAAACACACACCAATTATTTGTTTCCTTTTCTACTTCACTTTTGTGTGTGTACTTTTACTGATACTACCAGTCTTCACTTGATTTTGAGGAGGTTTATTTTCACTTTGGGATTTGGACTCCAGCATTCACATACTCTCTTCAAGTTGTTTTTTTATTCAAATTAAAATAAATTAACGGTCATGAAAGGGAAAAAAACGTATCGATTGATACATAGATAGTGCGATTGCAATGATTTATGGTTCCTTATTTAAAGGTGTCTCAAAATAGATAGGACAGAGGAAATGAAAAAGTGTTTACACCGATAAAAATACTTAGTGCTAATCGTTGTTGACATATGTCAGAATTTGTTTTTTTAGTATTCAGAATTTCACTCCATAATAAATAAATGATGAATTCCCGATTTGAACATCGGTACCTGTGTATTGCAGTGTTGAAACTCGGTATATAAACACATTGTTAGGTGATTTCATATCCGATGTGGGACTCTTTAACACACCCCCTCACGCTCAGGACTGGACATCTGAAGCGTGGACATAAATGATGGGTGGCCCAATAGCGAAAACATGATAGCAGGGGCCCAACAGATCTTGGAGGAGGCTCTAATATCATCTTAGAAATTGGGGTCTAACTAATCCTTATAAAATTGATTCATAAAGTGAGGAGAGATTCCACTTTACTCTTATCAAGAGTCTTATCTATCCAACGTGTGATTTGAGTTTTTTTCAATACCCGCGACATGATAACAAAAAAATTAAGAATTGCGACAGCTTCAAAAGTCCTGGCCCTGATGGGATTAATTTTAGTTTCATCAAGGATTTTTGGGAGGACCTGAAGGATGACATTATGCATTTTATTTTAGAGTTCCATCGGAATGGTCGGCTAACGAAAGGTATCAATAGCACTTTTATTGCTCTTATTCCAAAGGTGGACAACCCTCAACGTTTGAATGAGTTCCGGCCCATATCTCTCGTGGGGAACTTATATAAAATCCTTGCTAAATTATTGTCGAATAGACTGAGGTTGGTGATTGGCAGTGTTGTTTTTGAGGCTCAGTCAGCTTTTGTTAAGGATAGGCAGATTCTTGATGGTATTTTGATAGCTAATGAGGTGGTGGATGAAGCGCGCAAGTGTAACAAAGAATTATTGTTATTTAAAGTTGATTTCGAGAAAGCATATGATTTCGTCGAGTGGGGTTACCTAGACTCAGTAATGGGAAAAATGTCTTTTCCTACTTTGTGGAGGAAGTGGATGAAAGCTTGTGTCTGCTCAGCTACAGCGTCTGTGCTCGTCAATGGTAGTCCTACGGACGAATTTACACTTGAACGGGGTCTGCGTCAGGGCGATCCTTTGTCTCTGTTTCTGTTTTTGTTGGCGGCAGAGGGTTTAAATGTTCTTATGAAAGCTATGGTTGAGGCGAATCTTTTCACGGGTTATACTGTTGGTTCGGGTAATTCTACTATTATTTCTCACCTCCAGTTTGCCGATGATACTCTTCTCTTGGGGGTTAAAAGTTGGGCGAATGTGCGTGCATTACGGGCGGTTCTTGTTCTTTTTGAATTGATGTCGGGCCTTAAGGTGAATTTTCATAAGAGTATGTTGGTTGGGGTTAATGTTCATGACTCTTGGTTGTATGTCGCGGCTCTCGCGTTGAAGTGTCGTGTGGGGAAAATTCCTTTCTTGTATTTGGGTTTGCCTATAGGCGATGATCCACGTCGTCTGGTGTTTTGGGAGCCTGTTTTGACTCGAATCCGAGATCGCTTGTCTGGTTGGCGGAGTAGATTCCTTTCGTTTGGTGGTCGTTTGGTGCTCCTAAAGTCTGTCTTGTCCTCTCTGCCTGTCTATGCTCTTTCCTTCTTCAAAGCTCCATCAGGTACCATCTCTTCTCTTGAATCTTTATTGTTAAATTTCTTTTGGGGAGGGAGTGAGGGTCCTAGGAAGCTTTCTTGGATTGCGTGGAATAATATTTGTAAAAGTAAGGAGGAGGGCGGTTTGGGGGTGAGGCGGATGAGGGAGTTTAACACTGCTCTGTTAGGGAAGTGGTGTTGGAGGTTGTTGGTGGATAGAGGGGGTTTGTGGTATAGGGTGCTGTTAGCTAGGTATGGTGAGGTGAATGGGAGGTTGGAGGTAGGGGACAGAGTGCTTCCTCATGGTGGCGCGAAGTGGCGAGAATCCTGACGAAGATGGAGAGGCGGATGGTGGGTGGTTTGCTGGGTGTGTGGCTCGGTCGGTTGGGTGCGGCTCCACGACGTTCTTTTGGACTGATCCGTTGTTGGGAGGGAGGCCGTTGTGTGAGAGGTATGGCCGCCTTTTTGACTTAGCTACTCATAAGTCCATTTCGATGGCAGATATGTGTGGCTTAGGGTGGGGTTTGGAGGGAGAGGCGTGGCAGTGGCGTAGGCGGTTGTGGGCGTGGGAGTGTTTACTCTGAAATTTGGTAAACAACCGCTAGTCTAAATTAATTGCTTGCGAGACCAACTAGTGAATCTCAGGAGCATAGTGCTTTGTTTGAATTCTTTAAATTATTTGAATGTCCATTACGCATAAACATTTATTGTAGTTTTGGGGAGAATTAAACATAAAAGTTACTTGGATTACAAATAACAAGGAAAACAAGTTCCTATTTAATAAATACTTTGTTTCGATCGAAACAGAAAAGGACAGAATTTAAATGAAAGACATTAAATTTTGCATGAAATTTAAAGTGCTTAAAAGATACATTTGCATGAAAAGGTAAATTGCATTGAACTGTAAAATATGCTTTACATAAAAGGATGGTTCACAGATTCATACTTGGATCCCATTTCACTCGTTTCTCTCGATAGCGTGGGTACTTTGAGTTTACAAGGATTTTGTATATAATGAATTGCGACCCTTTTTTCTGACTAAAAAACTACTATATATAGACTTTCGAAAATAAACTGCCCTAACGGTCGAACACTATACTACTGCCACATGTCCTGCCACGTACACCCTGCATGCACTTAACTGCTCCTTAGAACGGTTGCATCTCTCGAAGTCGAACTGAGTTTTGTGAAGTTTGTCAGAATTGCGCTAAGTCCAGAACTTTGTTGCTTCGATTCGATCATACGCTAGTTCGATCTGCCTTCTGGTTCGAAGTCCTCCTTCTTTGCCTTAGCCTTGTATTTGTAAATATCCTTTCGAACCTGTGAACAATTCCAAGATTCTTTTCTGTTCTTCGATTAGACAGAATCTTGCAAGATTCCCTTCAGCATTTAATGCATATTTAGAGCATATTCTTAGCTCATAAAAATATGGGCTAACAAATTGCCCCCAAAAAATGTCTGCTTCGATTCGTGATCGAAGGAAGAGAAGAAGTTGACATTTTTTCTTTTTCTCCACGTTTACTGAAACGGCGTCATGATGGCACGTTTTACTGTATAACTGTCACCTCGATTCCCACTATCATCATGAGTTCCAACTTTCTAGGTAAAAGTGGGACACGTGTCATACTGGGAAGTCGAAGTGATTTTGGATTTGACAGATTTTTTTTTTTTTTTAAAAAGTAACCCTATAAAAGGCCAGAAACGGCCATTGAAGAACTTTTCCAGACGAAAAAACCTTCAGAGTTCTTGCTTTTTTCACTTTTCGCTTCTTAATCTCCTTAACTCCTTACAAATCAAACCAATCCGTTGTTTCCTTCCAACATCATTCGTTTTTGAATTTCTAGTAAAGAAACTCTCTCTTCAGAATCATTGGCATTGATTCAAACAGTCTGTCATCTAAAACCCTTTTTCGTAACTGTTCATCTTCCTCTTCGATAATGTCTTCAGAAAACCAAGAAGTTCCCATAGCTGGAAGATGGCCAAGCGCTATCACAAATGATAATGGCAAAGATATGGTACCCGAACCTCATGGGGACGCCGCAAAGAAAGCCGTCTGGGAGGTGAACGTAATGATCCCATTCTCCGTGGGCGGCCATACTTACGCTTTTGGTGGGCCTCTTCCAGACCAGCCAGGTTTATCGAAGGCTATGGACAAGGTATTCCCTTCGTTCACAACTTGTGAACCCAGGATCTTCCTAAGTGACCCATACAACTTCAATTTTCTAAGCAAACCAAGTAAGCTATTTCGATCAGCTCCTTACGTAGGCAATCTAGATTACATCTCTTGGCTTGATCGAGTCGAAAAAGACTACGGAGAGTTTTGGAAAAGACACGAGATTTTCGACCTTATCCAATTTTCAAGAACTGGTCCAGAGTATCGACCAGAAATGATCATTGCTGCTCTACATTTCTTCGAGAGCTCAACCAATACGTTCCAATTTCCCTGTGGGATGCTTACTCCAACCCTCTTCGATGTAGCTGCTCTTACAGGCCTTAGGCCTACTGGGGATACTTATGACCCTACCATCACTAATGATGATATCAAAGTTGACTTTAAAGAGGCAACTTTTGCTAAATACATAGCTGAGAACAGGGATGATGACGATGAAGTATCCTTCGAAGAACATGTTGCATTCCTGACCCTGTGGCTGTCGCACTTTGTCTTTTGTTCGAAATCTCTGCAAGTGGCAAAGAGATTTATTCCTATGGCCCAGCAAATTGGAGAAGGCAGGGCATTTGGGCTTGGTAAACTCTTGCTGGCCGTTCTCTATGATTCGATTGGGGAGGCCTGCGATGACTTGAAAAAATCGAAGGATGGTTCTTCCTTCCTGGTGTCTGGCCCAATGTGGCTTCTTCAACTGTGGCTTAATGCCACTTTCGAAAAGGAAATGGGATTGTTCATCCCACAAGACTACGTTGAAGAAGTTGCAAATCGTTCTATTGAGGGGCAAAGGGCACTTCGCCTGACGCCCAGGACCTTAGGCCAGAGCCCGCAGAGGCTCTTTCTCAGATATATGCAAATCTTCCTGGACTTCAAACACTTCCTTCCACAACATGCCCCCTTCCATAAGAGACAATTTGGTCCAGCTTGGTTTACGGAAGATTTCCCCACCATTGATCCAGACAATGAAGACGAAGTAAACGAAGTATGGTCAGCTTACTTGTACCCTTCCGTACTTTCCTGTAGGACTGGGGTGAAATCGAACTACCTAGGTTTGGTTGGGTACCAACCTCATCTAGTGTCAAGACAGTTTGGGTTTTCTCAACTTCGACCCAAGGGTATGTTCTCAGACCCCAAACATTTTTTGAGGGGAGCTAACCTCTCAGATAAACTTTACAAGAAATTTCTGAAGTCATCTGAAGAGCTCCTGTTCGAATTACACCCATTCGAATACAGTGCTTCGTTCTTCTGCACCACAGAATTCACGAGATGGTGGGGGAAGCATTTTTCTGGTCACTCAGTGGGAGATACCAAAGCTATGATCTCCAGACTGGAAAGTGGCTTTTCTCAGCCAATCATTGAGAACATTCGTTCGAAGCTCCCTGCTCGAGGTATCAAACTCATTTTTGTCACTTATTGATATACGCTAGTTTCATTTATTTATGCCTTTCGATTTCATTTGTTCAGGCAAAGCACCAGTGACAAAGAAAGGTGTCGAATCATCTCGAGCTGGGGAAAAGCCCAAAAAATCAACTGGCATAAAGATCCAGGAAGCCCCGAAGGAGAAAAAAGAAAAGGTAACTAATTTTGTTTACCTTGTTTTAATTTCCAACATTCTCTAACTCCGTTCTACTTCGATTATGGCAGAGTCGGAAAAGAGAGAGTAGCTCTGGGGCTACCACAACCTCTAAAAAATCAAAACCTGAGGTCATCTATAGTATAGATGAAGAAGAAGTAAGCCCATTCGAAAGTCTTTCAACTACCTCACTTTTTGATCTAATGTCGATCCCTTTAGTCTTTTCTTATCCTTTTTCCTTTTTTTTTATTCAGGAAGAGGAGGAAATTCCTCTTATTAGGAAAAGAAAAACGCCCCCCAGCTCGACACCCACCGAGTCCGTCGAACAGACGGGTCTAGGTAGTTCTCAGGCTCAGGGGCCTAAAGAGAAGAAAAGGAAGAAAGACAAGAAAGCCAGGCCTGAAATTTCTGCAGATCGACCAGCAGAAGAGCCTGTTGAGAAGAAGAAAAAGAAAAAGTCTTCTAGGTCTTCAGGAGATCATTCAAAAGCAACTCCTTCTGAATCTCAGCCTGCTTCGACTGAGGTTGACAATCAGGCTGACAAAGAGCCTAAAGACCAAGAGGATGATGGAGGGGTTAAGACTCCTGAAGACCTTAATCCAAATCCCATTATTGCAGAGGTTGAGGTACGGATTTGTACATAAACTTCTTCTTTTATGAATAAGATTGCCTTTGCTAGCATCCTTTTTTACTTCGTTTATATTTCGAATCAGGTGGAAGGTCATGCAGCAGAGGGTGCTCCAGCAGGGACAGAAAAAATTCCAAGCCCCCTTATCGAAGAGCCTCCCAGTCCTGTAAGAACTGAAGCTGTTGCTGAGGCAGACCCACAGAAAGAAGACCAACCAGATCAACCAGCTGCGTCTGAGGGTCCTAGTGGCTGGAGGGGCAAATCTGTCGAATGTGAGACTGAACAAGCAGAGGCTGCTGTGTCTACTGAGTCGAGCAAGGGTTATTCGCCCTCCCCTGAGAGATACCAATTCGATGATGAGGCTATCAAGGAGGCTGAGGTAGGAGGGTCAGAGATTTTGCCGGAGTCTTCGACTTCGAAGCTTTCTGCCAGCTTGGGGTTGCCTGAAGAGGAATTCATGCATATGCAAAGTTCAGACCCAGCAGCGACCCTTCGACTTCTGCTTGCCAGACAAACCCCTCCTCAGACTTCAAGTGACAGGGCCACTGATTCGACTCAGTCGGCAGAAGAAATTAACTCATCTGTGCGCCAAGACTCGCTTCTGCTAAAGCTGACTACAGATTTTGTAATGCAAGACGTGCCCAGCATAATCAAGGCAAATCCCTCCGCCGCTTTTGGACTCCTCAACTTTTTGAAGAAACTCCATAATCCCTTGACTACCGACGAAACCTTAGGGAAGGTTATTCAAATCGAATCAATTATTGATCAACTAGCCAAAACTGTGCAGCATGATGAGGACAGTGCCATGAGACTCGTTGCTCAGCAACGAACACATGACCATTTGCTCGAAAGGGCCAAAGCTGCACAGGCTGAGGTTGATCGATTAGCAAATCTCACCAAAGAAGCGCACCCTGATATTAAGGCTTGCAATAACAACATCTCCGATTGGGAAAATAATATCATCTTGTTGCAGTTGCAAATCGACAACTATAGGAAGAAGATTGCTGAAGAGGAAGCCAAACGCAACCGACTCGAAGAGGCCGTCAACAATTCGATTAAGGCTCGAATTGATGAGAAGGGACGGGAGGGTCTTAAAGCTTATAGTGCTTCTGCAGTACTACTTGAAGAGGTTAAGAGTTTGGAAAGTGCTCGTCAGGTCTTCGACAAGGAGATGAACAGCTTAACCAAATTGTACTGGGAGTCTGTAAAGCATTTGTAATACCTTAATTTTCTTGTGAATTTCGAACATCTTTTGGCATATTTTGATTGTACTATTCAGGACATGCCCAGTTTGTGGCAGTTTCTTTAACCATCATTTCGAAATTTCTTTTGAAGTTTTATTCTGCGCATATTTTTACTTCGAATTACTTTGATTATTTTAGCATTTAAAAAACGCCAGATATCGAAGATTTACTTGGTTTTTATGATACACAACGACACACCTCTTTTTTAGTAACGGATAAGATTGTGCGTATAACAAAACGCGTAACTATCAAGCCATATTTCTGACTGGCTCTAATTTCAAAACGAGTCAAACATCCGTTTTCAAAACAATCTTGCTGAACTGGCGTGAATTCTGAGAAAAATTAGGAAACGGTTGAAGAATCATTAATGATTCTACCATTATATATATGGTCATTCTCTATCCATTTTACTTACTCCACTCTGCAAGTCATAATAATATAGCCAGTATCATCAATTTTGAAAGAGAAACATGGGTAAAGGCAAACAAATTGCGAAGAACACCGATAAAAAGAAAGCAACATCTACAAAGAAGGACAACAAAAAGGCTGCTGATTCTTCAAAGAAGACCAAGAAACCTTCTTCCAAGGGTGAAAGCTCAAGAACCTGCAGGGCTCCTCCTCCTCCTGAAGGGAAAACACCTTCGAAGGCTCAACCAGAGGTTTCTTCCTCAGAGTCTGATAGTACGGATCCTGATTGGGCAGAATTCCTTTCGACTTATGATGAAAACAAGGAGTACCTTCGTTCCTCAGACTCAGAAGTGGATTCGAAATGAAAGCCCCTTCAAAATCAACGTGTCTTTCTTTTAGATGAGGGCCCATTCAAGATTAACGTGCCACTTTTCCTTTTGTAATTCGAATAAAACCTTAGTTATGATGGGTAGAAAAATCCAAGATAAACTCTTTGTATGCTGAGGGATGAAACCCACCATTTTTAATTCGAATGTTTGATTTTATTGGCATCTTCGCTAGTTGCCACTTTAGTTATTTATTTTACGAACTATTCTTGATTTATTCGAATCTCTTGCAGCACTGGTCTATATCTTTTCAAATACTTACCATTTATGCTTAAGGTACGTTGATCAGGAGTTAATTCCTCTAACTCATAAGCACCATTCGAATAAATCTGAACTATCTTAAATGGTCCTTCCCAATTTGGGGACCACTTGCCCAGGGTTCGATCTTTTCTATCCATGGGCAGAATGACTTTCCACACCAAGTCTCCAACATTAAAAGTTTTTGACTTTACTTTCTTGTTATAAGCTTTTGCAACTCTTTCCTTTTGCCTAGTCAAGACTTCTAATGCTCTTAATCTCTCCTCATCTAAATCAACCAACTCATCTGACATCATTTCCCAATAATGATCAATTGGTATGTCCATTTGTTTTTGTATTCTGGCTGATTGCAAATGTATTTCGACTGGAAGTACAGCATCATGACCAAACGTTAGTCGAAATGGGGTAGTGCCAGTTGATTCCTTAGGAGAATTTCTACATGCCCATAAAACTTGATCCAACGTTTTATTCCAATTTTTTGGTTTCTGGGCAATATGTTTTTTAATCAAGTTAATGATAATTTTATTGGCTGCTTCGACTTGACCATTTGCTTGCGCGTAATATGGTGTTGAGGTTAATAATCGAAAGCCAGTTTCTTGAGCAAATTCTTGCATCTTTCGTCCAGTAAAGACTGAACCTTGATCAGTGGTAATTGTTTCAGGGATACCATACCTGTAAATAATATGGTTTTGAATGAAACTAATTACTGCCTCCTGATCAACATTTGGTAAAGGCACTGCTTCAATCCATTTAGTAAAATAATCTATTCCAACTAAAATATATCGTTGGTTTTTAGACGAAGCAGGTTTAACCTCACCAATTAAATCCAGAGCCCATCCTCTGAAAGGCCAAGGTTTAATTATGGAGTGTAACTCACTAGCAGGTACATGTTGTATCCCTGCATGCTTTTGGCATTCTTGACAGCCTTTAGCAAATTCTATGCAGTCCTTTAACATAGACGGCCAATATAAACCTTGTCGAAATAAAAGCCATTTCATTTTATGGCCTGCTTGATGTGATCCACAAGCACCACTGTGAACATGGGAAACTGCTAAATATGCTTCTGATTCGCTTAGGCATTTTAATAAAATTCCTTCTGCAGTCTTTTTAAATAATTCATTTCCCATAATCACGTAGTTCAAAGCCCTATATTTGATCTTTCGAGCCACATTACCTGTTGGATTTTCCAAATATTCAACAATGGATTTTCTCCAATCATTATCCAACATATTGTCAATGGCCAAAATTTGAATTTTTTCCTGAAGATCATCTACGTTTTCATCTTCACTACCTTGTGGTGTACTTGCCCCCACAAGTTTTGGCATTGATAATGCAGTGGTCAACGGCTCTTGTAACACCAGTTTATCTTTTATTTCGATCAACTGAGTTAATTTTTCCTTCGACATTTTGTACCCTGAAGCTATTTGGGCTAAATCATTTGCTTCTTGGTTTTCTAGTCGAGGTATATGTTCAATGTTAATATAATCGAAATGATTCAGAAGAGAACTTGCTATAACAAAATACTTTGCTAAGTGTTCTTTCACACATTTGTATTCTTGTGTTAATTGTCTCAACACTAACTCTGAATCACCCCTTATGTTAACATTTCTTGCCCCCAAGCTAATTAAAATTTCAAGGCCTGTGATTAAAGCTTCATATTCAGCCTCATTATTTGAGCAAAGACCTTTAATTTTATATTTAAACTTAGTTGGGACTTTTGTGGGGGATATTATTAAGATTCCAATCCCAGTTCCATGTTTATGTTTAGAACCATCGAAATACAAAACCCAAGGTTCAGTATCTACATAGTCCTGAGACATTTCGATCACTGAGTGATCTACAATAAAATCTGCCACAATTTGACCCTTAACAGATTTCAAGGGCTTGTAAGTTAAAGAATATTCTGTTAATGCTAAAGCCCACTTTCCAATTCTACTGTGTAAAATAGGCTTCGATAACATGTGCTTAATAATATCATAATGAGAATACACATAGACATCAACAGGCTTTATATATTGCTTAAGTTTAATACAAGAGAAATACAAACAAAGACAAAGTTTTTCTATGGCAGTATATCTAGTTTCTGCATCATTTAATACACGACTAAGATAATAAATTGCATGTTCCACGCCATTTTCATCTTCCTGAGCCAACATGCTCCCAATGGTCTTGTCAGACGCAGCAATGTACAACTTCATATCTTTACTTCGACTAGGAGGCATTAGTACTGGAGGCTTAATCAAATACTCTTTAATTTCATCGAAAGCCTTTTGATGCTCTTCTTCCCATTTGAATGGTTCATCTTTCTTGAGTCGAAGCAATGGCGAAAAAGTTTGAGCTTTGCCACTTAAATTCGAAATGAATCTTCTCAAGAAGTTGATTTTCCCTAGCAAAGATTGAAGCTGTTTCTTGGTCGAAGGAGGCTTCGTCTCAAGAATAGCCTTTGTCTTGTTCTGGTTTATCTCGATGCCTTTTTTATGCACCACAAAACCAAGGAAATCTCCTGCATGCACACAAAAAGCACACTTTAATGGATTCATTTTTAATCCATGTTTCCTCATCCGTTCGAAAGACTGCCTAAGGTAATCCAAATGGCTATCTTCGGATGAGGATTTGATGATTATATCATCTATATAAACTTGCATGAATGTGTCTATAAAATCATGGAACATAGAATTCATGGCCCTTTGATAAGTGGCCCCAGCATTTTTCAAACCAAAAGGCATAACAACCCATTCATAAGTGCCTAATGCACCAGGGCATCGAAATGCTGTTTTTGACACATCATTTTCAGCAATAAATATTTGGTTATAACCAGAATAACCATCTAACATGCTTAAAAATTCGAAGCCAGCTGCTGAATCTACTAACATTTCTGCTACTGGCATAGCATATTCATCTTTAGGTGTAGCATTATTTAAATCCCTAAAGTCTATGCATACTCTAAGAGTTCCATTCTTTTTAATAACAGGGACTATATTTGCTAACCATTCGACATACCTGGCAGCTCTGATGAATTTACACCTCAGCAGCCTTTCGATCTCATCCTTGATCTTGGACATAATTTCTGGTGCGAACCTTCTTGGTAGTTGTTTCACTGGCCTCTTTCCTTCTTTAATAGGTAGCTTCAGTTCGACCATTTCTCTGCTTAGCCCAGGCATTTCGTTGTAATCCCACGCAAAGCAGTCTTTGAATTCTTTAAGAAGAAGCACCAGCTTTTCTTTTAGACTTGAAGTGATATTGGCGCTGATATAAGTTGGCCTTTTAATCGAGCCATCTCCAATATCGATCTCCTCCAAAGGATCTTGTGCTTGCATTTTTGGCGCCTCACTCATAGGATCCTTCTCGAACCCCAGCGGCTCATCGTCATAGATGCAGTCAAGTCTTCGATCCTTTGTTTCTTTGACTTCCTGATCTTCGATCTTGGCTTCTACTGCCATATTTTGTTGAAACTCAGCCTCAAGGGCCGTATTTAATCTATTTTCGGCCATATAAGCCGTAATCCTGGCCCATGCAGTGGCCTCAGTCATAGTAGTCTTCATATATATTCCACCCAGTTGGTGGAATGACTCCATCTTCAGAAGAAACAGCATTAATTTCTTCTCTCTCCCATATAAAGCCATGGGCAGGGTGGAGCTTGACAGAATGAATAACATTGTCACTTGGCACGAAAGCAGAATCCTTGTCACCACAAGGTGCTATGTTAGCCAAATTTTTGTCAAAGGTTTGTGGGGTGACAATGTCAACCTCTGACTTATAGAAGCTTTGATCTGCCTCTATGTTTTCAACAATCCCATCTTCCCTCCAAATAATAAGTTTCTGATGGAGAGTGGATGGTACTGCCCCAACTCCGTGGATCCATTCCCTTCCTAACAGCAAGTTAAAGTTAGCCTTGGATTGTACCACCAGGAATAGAGTTGGTCGAACTATGCTGCCCACAGCAACATCAACTTGTATGGCTCCCAAAGAATAGCCAGTTTTGCCCTCATAATTAGAGAGCACAATGTTGTGGGCAGATAGATCACTGTCATATTTCCCAATCCTGTAGAGTGTGGATTGAGGCATCAAGTTGACAGCTGCTCCCCCATCAATGAGCACTTTGTTGATCCCAACGTTCTCAACCTTTGCTCTGATGAAAAGGGGTTTGAGATGGCTTTTCATCCCAAGACTTGGCCTCTCGAAAGAGGCTAGTTGTTCCTCAATGCAGCCATTGTTCATCACATAGTAACATACAGGCTTTGGGTCAGCCATATCAAGATGATCGAATTCACCTTCGATCTCAGTAACTTCAGATTCGACATCATATTCAGACGGCAAGATGGATACCACGCAGATAACGTCGAAATCAGGTTCAGAGTCCAGCAGATCCTCGTCCTCCATCTTATCTTCATTCACCGGAGGAAAGAGTCTTTCTTTTGCTGGCCTCCTGGACACATCCTTATACTGGCCAGTTTGCAGATTCTGTTCGGCCAATTTCTTTTGACGCTGAAACCTGCGCCATTGGGTCCTTGTCATAGGATTCTTACCCTTGTAATTGTTTCGGTAAGAATACTTATTAGCCTCCTGTGGGCCAACTTGCTTCATTCCACTGGAACCACCTACCTCCATAGTTCCTTTGTTGAACCTTATGAGCCCCTGGTGCATCCATTTTTCGACAGGAATCGAACCAGGAGGAATAAAGGTAGTCTTTCGACCAGATTTCTGGTTGTTGTTCGACTGCACCATAATTCTCTTGCCTTTATCGAAACGCTGGTTTTGCGTTGCCCCCTTGTTGACAACCTGGTACTTCTTGAGGCCCTCAGTAGCCTCTCTATCACACACTGCACTGCAGCGGGGACACAGCATTACATTCTTGTTTTCGAGTTTGCATCTGTTCAAGAAATCGACCAAATCCTCTTCAGTCTGAGGATACACAACCTTCATCTTCTCGCTGTAGTCTTCTTCAGATATGCCTTGAACTTGCACCTCAGACACCTCCATGGCTTCGACCATCATTACTCCTTGAGGTTCCGCATAGAGAGTTTCAACAGCTTTTGGTGCCTCAACATTCGCCTGAGTTGTCTTTGGCTTTCTCACCAAATTTGAGTCTCCCCTCATTGAGAGCCTTTTGGACCAGATCCCTGAAAAGAATACAACGTGAGGTTTTATGGCCAAGGAAATTATGAAATTTACAATAACCCCTTTTCTTCTGTTGTTCGATTGGGGGTACTTTTAAGTCCCTTAGGAACAATAATCTGGCCATCTGTAACTAATAAATCAAATATTTCATCACATTTGGTTATGTCAAATGTATAAGTTTTAGACACAAATTTATCATTTTTAGGCTCAACAGGATTTTTCCCATTCGAAGGTTTAAGGAGTTTACAGACATAAGGAGGTCCAGGTTTTAATTCTGCTAAATCAACCTCGTTGTCTTCGATATCTTCATAAGTGATATCGAACTCTTGGTCACTGTCATTTGCTTCGACATATGCAACCTTTTCCCTCTTATGAAATTTAGAATTCCTAGCCTTTTCAGCTTTTAGCCGTTCGACTTGTCGAACTCTATCAGCCAACTGAGCCATATCCCTCAAATACTGAGTGTCTAATTTCTTTCTAATCGAATAGTCTAGGCCACCAGCAGCCATTTCGACTAATTCATGTTCAGGGACTTGGGTGAAGCACCTTGCCTTTAAAAGTCTGAATCTATTGAGATAATCATCAATTGACTCAGGCGCTTTACGTCGAACACTTGCTAATTCTTTAAGGCTTATTTTTGATTGTCCCATGTAAAATTGTTCATGGAAAACTCTCTCTAATTGATTCCAATTATGTATGGAATGTGGAGGGAGGGTTGTAAACCATGTAAAGGCATTTTTTGTTAAAGAATTTGGGAAATACTTCATCCTTAAATTTTCATTATTTGCTATGTCTCCTGCTTCTGTCAGAAATCTTGCAATGTGCTCAACGGTTGATTCGCTAGTGTCACCAGCGAACTTAGTGAATTTTGGGATTTTGACACCCCTTGGTAGTTCAGTCTGAAGCACATACTCTGACAAGGCAGAAACAAAATTTGGTCTATGTAAACCTACATTCAAACCATTTTGGACTAAGATAGCTTCGACCAAATTTGCTATGTTATTTTGTGCCCCTAAATTATTTTGTTGGACATTTCGAACCACTTCATCAGCATTTTGATTTCGATTTACTAAGACTATCCCTGGATTTGGTTCGATTTGTGGTTGTACTTGTGGTTGAGCGTATGGTTCGATTGGACCCATTTGTAATTGTCCTTGATTAGGCTGTACCACTAAGTTATTGGGCATAGGCAGCATAGCATTATTTGGTACTTGGATGTTTTGTATGGGTGCTAGATTCTGGATCTGAGGGACTGGTTGATTAGGGACATGTGGAGCCCCAAAGAAATCAGCCATTCTACCCATCTGGGTGGCTAACAATTGATAAGACTGGTTAGTATTTTGTATCAAAGGATTAAACACTGTACCAATTTGTTGTGTCAACATATTAACCATATCATGATTACTTTCATCCATTTGCTGCCTTAAAGACATCAAGGATGTATTAGTTAGTGGTGGCACTGCATTTCGATTAACAGAACTGGAGGCCAATCGTTGGTTTGTAGGCGAGTAAATGCCAGGCACAGTTTCTGAATATAATGAAGGGTTGGTTTGTAGCCCTTGCATCAGCGTTGTAGGCATACCATATGGTACATTCCTACTGTTGCCTTGATTCGTATATTGTGAAAAAGGCATACTGAATGTAGAGCCTATTGTGCCTCCTCCTCTTGCTGGGGATGGCTGGCTCCCTATGTTTTCGGGTATCGAAACTGCAGGGCCTGCAGTGGTAAAAGGCATCGTTGTTGATGCAATGATAGGCATAGTAACGCCCAATGTCGAAGAACTGGGAGCGGAGATGGTCGCTCCAGTCACATTCGAAGTGTTCAACGCGCTCGAAGGCGCTGACACATTGTTATCATTCACATTTGCATTTTCCATATTATTTGTGTTTGTATTTCTGGGTGGTGGTCTAACCATTTCAGGGAGTATTTTCCCACTCCTCAAGAACATGCACTAATACAATTTCCAGAAAGAATGCACAAATAGAAATTTGCAAATCCAAACGAAAATATTTTTGATAGAAAAGATTCAATTAAAGCACAGGTCCCACTGGGCGTGCCAATTTGTTTACTCTGAAATTTGGTAAACAACCGCTAGTCTAAATTAATTGCTTGCGAGACCAACTAGTGAATCTCAGGAGCATAGTGCTTTGTTTGAATTCTTTAAATTATTTGAATGTCCATTACGCATAAACATTTATTGTAGTTTTGGGGAGAATTAAATATAAAAGTTACTTGGATTACAAATAACAAGGAAAACAAGTTCCTATTTAATAAATACTTTGTTTCGATCGAAACAGAAAAGGACAGAACTTAAATGAAAGACATTAAATTTTGCATGAAATTTAAAGTGCTTAAAAGATACATTTGCATGAAAAGGTAAATTGCATTGAACTGTAAAATATGCTTTACATAAAAGGATGGTTCACAGATTCATACTTGGATCCCATTTCACTCGTTTCTCTCGATAGCGTGGGTACTTTGAGTTTACAAGGATTTTGTATATAATGAATTGCGACCCTTTTTTCTGACTAAAAAACTACTATATATAGACTTTCGAAAATAAACTGCCCTAACGGTCGAACACTATACTACTGCCACATGTCCTGCCACGTACACCCTGCATGCACTTAACTGCTCCTTAGAACGGTTGCATCTCTCGAAGTCGAACTGAGTTTTGTGAAGTTTGTCAGAATTGCGCTAAGTCTAGAACTTTGTTGCTTCGATTCGATCATACGCTAGTTCGATCTGCCTTCTGGTTCGAAGTCCTCCTTCTTTGCCTTAGCCTTGTATTTGTAAATATCCTTTCGAACCTGTGAACAATTCCAAGATTCTTTTCTGTTCTTCGATTAGACAGAATCTTGCAAGATTCCCTTCAGCATTTAATGCATATTTAGAGCATATTCCTAGCTCATAAAAATATGGGCTAACAGGGAGGAGGAGTTGTTAGCGGAGCTTAGGTTGTTATTGCTTGACATTTCTTTGCAGCTTAATGTTTCAGACCATTGGAGGTGGAAGCTTCATTCTAATGGGGGCTATTCCGTTCGAGGTGTTTATCAGTTGCTCTCTAAACAGGAGATTGGTTCCTTTGAAGGTGTCTATTTTGGCGTGGCGCTTGGTTCAAAACTGCTTGACATCTAAAGATAACTTGGTGGCTCGTGGTATAATATCTATAGAGGATCAGACTTGTGTAACGGGGTGTGGAGGCAACGAATCAGTTCAGCACTTATGTCTCTCATGTTCGTGTTTTGGCTCTTTGTGGAGTCTTATTCGGGGATGGCTCGGGGTCTACTCGGCTGATCCGCCCATTGTTAGCGATCATCTTATTCAGTTTGTGTCTTCAGCAGGTGGCTTACGTTCTAGACGATCTTTTCTGCAACTTGTTTGGTTATGTACCGTGTGGGTGATTTGGACGGAACGGAATAATCGCCTTTTTAAAAATAAGGAGAGCTCTATCTGCCAACTTTTAGACAAAGTAAAAGTTCATACCTTTTGGTGGGTGCAAGCTTGTAATTTAAATGTTCGTAATAACTCACACTTTTGGTGGTCGAACCCCTTTGTTTGTATGGGTATTGGCTAACCATCCCTTAGGTGCTTTTCTGAACTGTTGTACTCATGTTTTTTGAGTCCTTGGTTGGCACACCTTGTGCTAGCTGAGGGGCTCAGTGTTTAGTAATATGTTCCATTTTTGCTTGTTCAAAAAAAAAAAGAATTGAACGTGTTTTTTTTTTGTGTACATTGAACGTGTCCTTTTTAAAAAAAAAAAAAAAGAATGCGAGATAATGTGTTTGTGTAACCCACGTGTCCCATACATACATTACACCTCCCACCGTCCCTTATTTTTAGAATCATTTCTCTTGGATGCTTTGTCACCTTGTAACCCAAAAAAAAAAAAAAATTGTCAACAACATTACATTTTGGTCCAAGTATAATTTAATTTAAGTAATTTAAACAAGGTCTCGAGTTTGAGTATTATGAATAGAAAAAATATGGTTGAGAAAAAAGACCAATTAAAAGTGGTCATTCAAGTTCTCGACAAATGGATACTTCGCACAAAAAATAACACCTTTTCGTATTTAAAGCAGTGTCAAACATTAAATATTTACACTTTCTTGACATCGACACGCTATGGGGTTCTATTATCTTCCTCTACACCAACTTCTACTCATTTTGAACACGACAATTTGACTTGTTTTGGAACATTATATATCGAACCGAAGGTCTGCCACTCAATTAAGAGTTATATACAATCCCACTGCCTCCCCTACTTTTACAACACAAAATGGGGAGAACCAAACAATTTTTGCAAGAACAAAGTCACCTTCTTCATCTCTTAGACACATACCAACCCCTGACACGTTTTTTTCATCAATTTGTAATTTGTTGAGTTAGTAAGACTTGAAAGTAACATCATATATATATTAGAAGTCTTCACATGCATAAGATGGACATAATTGATAGCATTTGTTAACAACGAGCTTTATTGATGGTTTGACATATTAAATATTGGAATTTTTTTATAGAATTTATTTTTAATATTGATAGAGATGTATTATATGTACATCAAAATACAAACATCATATATGTGAAAGTGTATATATTTATCTTTATCTATCTTTTACTTTTATTTTCAACAACTCGCACACATTTAAAAAATACATATAAAAATCAAATATAATGTATTTGACATAAAAATTATGATATAAAATTATCATTTATCTATTAATATCTACCGGATAGCAAAGTTAATACCAAGAGGTGGCAAAAATGATTTGATATTTAGCTCACGAATATTGTGATTATAAATTCAATTTCAAATTTTTTAACTTGATAAGTCATTCCATTGTAAATTATGTGAGTCGATGATCCCTAAACATGAGGTTGTATGTACCTCTTCTAATCTACTCCATATTTTTAGTGATACGAATCCGCAAGTATACAGTTTTATCGAGTAGTAAAAGATTATCGATCCACAGGGAGTTATATGTAATTACCGATCTTGTTTTTAGTTTTGATTAGCTGAAAAGATTAAGTTGGTTGATTTTATAATTGCTTGGTTAAAATTCAGATTAAAAAGCGGCGTGTGATCATTGGTTTCATCATAATGCTAAATCATAAACAATCCAAATCTATATCTCTATCTTAAATTCTTTTCTATAGATAAGATTTTCTTAGGTATTTCATATTTCCTTTCAAAATACATAAATGTATCTCAATAACAACCAAGCCTACTCTCATGGTTGATTGTTATTGAGACCCTTTAAGTGCGAATCTTATTGTCTCAAGACTTCACAAAACTATTCATATGGGGGTGTTCCCATCATGTTTTGTGCAGTCTTGTCCAATCTCATTTGATATTTGAGATGATGAAATAACAACTATTAAACTTCATCTTTCGGTCCTTCGTTTAATATTTGTTACTGAGTTTAAATACAATGAGATTAGATTAGAAAATAGAATTTAAACAGAATAGATATCTAGACTTGGTTTGAATAGAATTAAGTCATTAGACTATTCCAACAATCCCAAGACTAGAAGATCTACTCACTCATGATCATAGTAGACAAAAGGTTGAAATAAAAAGACAAATAAATTGCATAATTGTAAATGACTGAATATAAATTGCTGGAAGATAAATTGCAGAAATATAAAGTGCATGAAAATAAAGGACAAGAAATGTAAAGATGCAGAAAAATAAAGAACAAGAAATTTAAAGAAAATATAAGAACTTTGAATAAACTTTGTAGCAAGTGTACAAGCCTTCCAAGATGATTACAAATAGAGGACCTATTTATAGCCTAGAACCTCAAGGCAAGGCATTAAAATCGGATTTACAAGCTTTAAAATAGGAAAACTAAAGAGTTTTGTAACAGCTCCAGCTGACAGCAAAAACGCACGGTCTGCACCTCAGACCGTGCACTTTTCAGCTTCCAAGTGCTAAAAACGCAAAGTCTGCTCCCAGCAAGGCAGGCCAAAACCCACGGCCCGTGTGTTTTAGCACACAGACCGTGCGTTTTTTCCACCAACTTTTCGACCCCTTTTTGTTCCAAATTGAGCTTAGGTGTCTTTATGAAAGTTGTAAATATGGATGTTATCTTTCATTTGCTATTGATTTGACTCCATTTGGACATCTACAATTTAAGTTATGATCAAAATACTACACATAGGTCAGCACAGACAACACGGACCGTGTTTTTTTTCAAACTATTCATTTTTCTTGCTTTTCTTCAATTTCTCTGCTCCTACCTCAGCCAAATACTCTCATTTCTTCGTTACTTGTATCTGAAAATAAAAACCAAAGTATTTGTAGTAAAAGAGCTCTAAACTAGGATCAAGACTAGCGAAATTTTATTGAATTAGAATGCCGAAAACAACATAAACTACGACTTATCAAATTCCCCCATGCTTGAATCTTTGTTTGTCCTCAAGCAAAAGGCAAAGAACATCAGCAACATAAGTTAGTAGTAAAAAAATTTCAAACTTTTATTTTTAAAATGTTTTATTCTCAGAGTACACTTATCACAACCCCAAGTGCTTTTCATATATCTTTTCAGCCCAACAACAATTTTAAGTGAGTGTGTGTGTGAAGTCCAACTTTTTATTGCTCCTGTGTAAAAAGTATTATGAGGAAAACAATTTCTTACCTTAGTAGTAAACATACCGATAAAATTTCACATTCATTTCATATAACCTAGGTGGAAATTTTTCTTGGTCACTTGGTGTTCATTTTCTTTTTATGGGAAACTGCAGAAACATTTTTTTTCATTATTGAGGATAACCAAATCATTTCCAAGAAGTTAGCGATGATGAGTCATACCAACCCAGATCAATGCCTCTTATTTTTGTGCTCTAGTCCCTTTCATTTATTTTTACACCTTATTACGACCTTTTTTTGTTCCCGACACTAACTTATACTACTTTTTATTTATAAATTTAAGGGTAAGTTTACTACTAAAGTTAGAAATTGTTCCATAAAATACTTATGTACACACTTACTCAAAGTCTGCAACTTTGTGAATCTCTAAAAGAGAAAGTTATCAAATTATCATTTATCTATTAATATCTGCTGGATAGCAAAGCTATTACCAAGAGGTGGCAAAGATGATTTGATATTTAGCTCACAAATATTGTGATTATAAATTCAATTTCAATTTTTTTTAACTTCTATTGTAAATTCTCTACGAGTCAATGATTCTCCCTAAACATGAGGTTTTATGTACCTCTTCTAATCCACTCCATATTTTTGGTCCGAGTATAATTAAATTTGGAGGTCTCAAGTTTGAGTAGTGTGGATGAAAACATATGATTTTAAAAAAAAAACCATTAAGAATGGTCGGCCGATTGATATTTCACACAAATCATAGAATTAGAAATATTTAATTTATTATCATATGTAACTAAGAATGCTCTATAAAATATTTAATTGATCCCTTTGACTATAGTCAAAGTCTAAAAACATAATCAGGAAAATATCACAAATCGTGGTATTAGAAATAGTACCTCAAAATATAGAAAGCTGCCCAAAAAAAAAAAGAAATAGTGGAGCCAAATCAGATACATGAAAAAACAAATATTTACAAGATGAAAATAAATTTCAATATTTACAAGATGTTGAATATTAGAGCCAAATTCAAATCACGAGACATTAAATCAAAAGAAAGAGAAATAGAAAAAGAAACAACAAATATTTGTTGTGTTGTTTCAACTGGGATACAATATGAGGTTATAGTTGTAACAATACATGCGACATAAAAAGTGCATATTGCATAGCAAAGAAACAAGATAAACATGTCGACTGTCCAATCACGTGTTATCTATGAAGATCAATGAAACAATGTTGGGGAACTTGCTATGATTAGAAAAACATCGTACACTTGTTTTAAAATTGTATCTTAATTACTCCCTGGGTTCCAAATTATAAATTTTTTAAAAGAAAAAAATGCCTCAATTTATGAGTTGTTTTACAATATCAATAAAATATTAATGTAACTTTTTCAATAGTATATTTAACTTTACCATTAATGAATGATAATTTTATAAAATAATTCATAATTTCTCTTTTTAATATGAAATTAATTACATTTTTTATTTGTGTGAAATGATAAAAACAACTTATAATTTGAGACGGATGGGGTATGACACAAATTTTGAAGAATATTTTAGTCTCGTTTATACAAAAAGTTACAATTTTAAAGGTGTATTTATTATTTAAAATATTTTTTTTACTCTCATTTAAAATATTTGTCTTTTTCATATTAGTGTGTGCGTTTCAGGCAGGGGAGGGTCTAGCTCATGGACACACATGAATTTAAAAAAAAAATATAATTTATTTTTTAACGATCGATTTTTCAGTCGCTAAGGTATGAAAATCAATCGCTAATATGTTTAGCGACATAAATAGTGACCGAAAATTCAGTCGTTAAAGTAAAAATTGGTCTCTAATACGTTTAGCAACAAAAAATATTGACCGAAAATTCAGTCGCTAAAGTATAAAATATTAAAAATTGATAATTATTTCGATTAATACTTATTTAGTCGCACTTGAAATGTATTTCTAGATCCGTCCCTGGTTTAAGGTTTCACAATTTTTCATGAGGTAACGATAAATGAGTTCATTGATTTTAATATTTTTTGGCTTTGTCTAATATAAATTTATAATTGAGACATAAGGAAGTAGTAGTAAAACACAAGACCAACTTTGAATAATTCACTGATAACAAACTGATCAAAAGAAGTCAACTCTCTAAAGAAGTCAACGCAAAACAAACCCTTCTAGAGAAGAACATTTATTTCTTTTTTCTTTTATTTTGTCAAATAAAAGATTTATGGTAATTAGAGAAATGAACTAAAATTACACAATTACAAGTCTCACGATCTCCTCAAACTAGTCTAATATAATGTTTGAGTCTTCATTTGTATGAATTAAGATAAATGTGTTTTATCCATTGAGAAAAAAGAAATACGTTTTGTCCATTTGATGCAACACACACCACAAATTAACTTGAAATATGCATTGTGGTCCCTCTTCTACAATACATGATTTTATACTCTTATGTATAAATTTGTACGTTAGTCAAATTGGACTACCCAAAACTTGAATAGTGAGATTTGTATTATTTAAAGAAAAATACCATTTACATAATGGGATTTGCTTGTTTTTTTCATTATTATTTTTAGTTTTAGTTGTTGTTATAAAATTATTCGTTACTTTTTATTTAATTTTATATTTCATATATTTGTTATTTATGTGAAAAATGTCTTTTTCATTATTGAGTTGGAAAGAAAGTCCACTCTAATCATGGTTTATGCTATTATCAAATTTACTACTATATTGTTTCAATTTTCCTCTATTTTTTTTATAGAAAAGACTTAGTTTTTTTTTAATAACCCGTTCATAGGTCCGAGATCCACATGTATGAATTGAAACGTCCGAATGATCCACTAAGAAAAAACTTAGTTGTTATTTTGTTTCAATTAGTGAGAGGAGTTGAATTGAATATATCACCTCTTAATTGATCAAAAGTACATTAAAGAGACACATCATCGCCTCTTAAAGAAATTACTTAGCAATCGTAACAATGTCACGTATAAACTCAAATATATTAAATATAGATCAATTATTAATGCCTACTAGTGTAAACAAATGGTTCATATTTGTCAGAAAATAAATAAATCATCAACAAATTGATGCTACAAGAACCATATGTTTTCATCAACCTCAATTTTGAACAACCAAACCATTTCTCTATTAAAAAATTAGGATGACTTTCACCCATTCGAAAGAAGATTGTGTATATAATTAGATGGTAGCTGGACATAGCAACTAACTCACAATTTCATGAAACTTCAAATTTCAAACGACACAATTTTATATCACAATCATATTAAATATTGAAGATTGATTATATAAAGTATTTTAATATTGATATAATATTCTCTTGATTGGATATGAACTAAATTTTTAAGCAGACTAACATATTATATCAGACTTTTTAAAATGTTTAACTCAGGCCTAAAAAAAAAAAAAGAATGTCAGGTTACGTGTCATATTTATATATGCCTTAAATTATTATTCAAAACAAACTTATACCTAGAAATATAAGTCAAACATTTGACAAATAATAAATTCATCAATGTTTATGTAAAAAGTTATCTATTTTGATTAGTTAATCAACGTTTTAAGGGTACTTGTTAATATTTTATTAAAATTAATATGTTCAAAATCAAGTCAAATTGAGTTGATCAAAATCAATGTAGGTTGAGTCTAATAATGGATGGAGTAGACTCTCATAACATTTCGAACGAAAAATTCTTAGCTGAAAAAAATTCCACCTGACATTGTCTATAAATACAAAAAGACAAAGAATATGTTTTCTTATTACATTATTTTGATGTAATATATCCATTGACTTTTGTCGATGACTAATTTTCATCAAAGAATTTAATTGACTACTATTAATGAGTCTTACTTATGAACCATACTTTTTCTTGAACTCAAGACCTTGTATTGGGGTCAATTACAAATATACTCACAACAATGTAATGTTGGTGACAAAATAAATGTGTGTGATTCTCCAAATCAAACTAGTAGTTGAATAAATTAATATTAGTATATTTTAGGTAGCTCTATGGTATATGAGCATATATATAAAAAGTACTCTAGTAGCAC
The DNA here is from genome assembly GCA_018208015.1 of Medicago ruthenica. Taxonomy (NCBI): domain Eukaryota; kingdom Viridiplantae; phylum Streptophyta; class Magnoliopsida; order Fabales; family Fabaceae; genus Medicago; species Medicago ruthenica. Next base: position 67,875,045 of record CM031376.1, on the reverse strand, counting down.
ATAGATTTAAAAGTGGGTGGCTTTTGTAATGGGAAAGGAGAAAGCTTTCCCACCGTGGGAAAGACTTTTCTAACCCTTAGATTGTTGAGGAACACGATTTTTATTATGGACTGTCTACACCAAATTTTTTTCCTTTCTCTTTTACACTCTTATATTTTTGTTTAGATCTGGAATACACGATTTTTATCATAGACTGCCTACACTATATTTTTTTCTTTTCTCTTTTACACTCTTATATTTTTGTTTAGATCTGTAATTTTTTTCTTTTCTTGATCTGGAAACAATTGGTTGGATTTTCTCGCTCGCGCGCGCGCCCTTATTTTAAGAGTGACTTAGAAGTTGAATTTTTTTACGATTTTTTGCAGGCATGTTTAGGACATAAAAACAACATCGCCCACAAAAAACGAGAATTTTCTGACAAGGGACGGATTAAATATGAATTGTTTACGCGCCAAAAACTCAAGAACGCGAAACAACAAAACAGTCTACACCAAATTTTTTCTTTTCTCTTTTACACTCTTATATTTTTGTTTAGATCTGGAATTTTTTTTCTTTTCTTGATCCGGAAACAATTGGTAGGATTTTCTCGCTCGCGCGCATCCGCGTGCGCGCGCGCGCCCGTATTATAAGAGTGACTTAGAAGTTGAATTTTTTTACGATTTTTTGCAGGCATGTTTAGGACATAAAAACAACATCGCCCACAAAAAACGAGAATTTTCCGACAAGGAACGGATTAAATATGAATTTTTTACGCGCCAAAAACTCAAGAACGCGAAACAACAAAACATTCTACACCAAATTTTTTCCTTTCTCTTTTACACTCTTATATTTTTGTTTAGATCTGAAATTTTTTTCTTTTCTTGATCTGGAAACAATTGGTCGGATTTTCTCGCTCGCGCGCATCCGCGTGCGCGCGCCGCCCGTATTATAAGAGTGACTTAGAAGTTGAATTTTTTCACGATTTTTTGCGGCATGTTTAGGACATAAAAACAACATCGCCCACAAAAAACGAGAATTTTCCGACAAGGGACGGATTAAATATGAATTTTTTACGCGCCAAAAACTCAAGAGCGCGAAACAACAAAACAGTCTACACCAAATTTTTTTCCTTTCTCTTTTACACTCTTATATTTTTGTTTAGATCTGGAATTTTTTCTTTTCTTGATCTGGAAACAATTGGTCGGATTTTCTCGCTCGCGCGCATCCGTGTGCGCGCGCGCGCCCGTATTATAAGAGTGACTTAGAAGTTGAATTTTTTCACGATTTTTTGCAGGCATGTTTAGGACATAAAAACAACATCGCCCACAAAAAACGAGAATTTTCCGACAAGGGACGGATTAAATATGAATTTTTTATGCGCCAAAAACTCAAGAACGCGAAACAACAAAACATGCACCTAGAAAACGAATTTTGAGCTGGTTTTTTGCAGATCCTCTATATGTATTTTTATAGAGGTGTCTGCAAAAAATCAGCTCAAAATTCGTTTTCTTGGTGCATGTTTTGTTGTTTCGCGTTCTTGAGTTTTTGGCGTGTAAACAATTCATATTTAATCCGTCCCTTGTCGGAAAATTCTCGTTTTTTGTGGACGATGTTGTTTTTATGTCCTAAACATGCCTGCAAAAAATCGTGAAAAAATTCAACTTCTAAGTCACTCTTATAATACGGGCGTGCGCGCGCGAGCGAGAAAATCCGACCAATTGTTTCCAGATCAAGAAAAGAAAAAAATTCCAGATCTAAACAAAAATATAAGAGTGTAAAAGAGAAAAGAAAAAAATATGATGTAGGTAGTCTATGATAAAAATCGTGTATTCCAGATCTAAACAAAAATATAAGAGTGTAAAAGAGAAAGGAAAAAAATTTGGTGTAAACGGTCTGTATAAAAAATAGTGTTCCTCAACGATCTAAGGGTTTGAAAAATCTTTGGCATAGTGGAAAATCTTTCTCCTTTCCCATTATGAGTATGAAAAAGTCATGAAAACGAATACTAATAGAAAGTGACTACAATAGAAGAAAGAAAGTGATGAATGAATATGAAAATTGGAACGAACGGAACGCAACGGCGTCGTTTCGTTTCTCAATCCAATCCAGTCCCTTCTTCCACTCTGAAAATAAACCCTAATTCCCAAATTGAAGAATTAAGCTTTCTCTCTCCAAATCAGAATTGATTCATTAGGTAGCTTTCTCTCTCTGTCTCTCTGAATTATTCTCTGAATTGTATCTTATCTATGCAAATTATAGAAATCATACGTTGTTGATTTTTTTTTTCCAGAATTAGTATAGTTTCTGTTTTTGCTATTCTTAACCTACAAGTTTTTCCATTCAACACTACATTGACTCATTATTATTTTTACTTTGAATTTGAATTATTTTATTTATCAAACATAGATAAGTTAAAAAGCTCATTTTTTTCTGCTTAATGAAACTAGTTGTTTTGTGTCCATTTTGCTTTCCAGAATTAGAATTATCTATGATTTGAACTAGTTGAATTATTTATTAATTAGGAGGACTAAAACTAATATAGAAGAATCAAACAGATAAGTTTATTCCCTGATTTAGTTAAGCTCAATTTTGCTACTTAATGCAACTAGGTGATCAGTGTCCATTTTCCTTTCCAGAATTAGAATTATCTCTGATATGATGTAAGTTCCCTGATTTACTTGTTAAAAAGCTCATTTCTTGCTGCTTAATCAACAATTTTATCTCATTTTATAGATAGATTATTATTAATAACTGACTAGTTAAACCATTTATAGAACTAGACTAAGACAAAATTGATTTCCTGATTTAGCAGTCATTTGTTCTCTTCTATTTATCAATCAAACAAACTCTTAGAAATTTTAGTTTGGAACCTTCTTCTCTTATATATCTCTTACTTTAAGCCAAGCCTTAGGATAAGAATTCAACTACACTCTTATTTTAAAAATCTACAACTTTCTGAGAAATTATGGTTGTTCTCAAGTTTTTGCTTCATTTTTTCTACATTTTTTCCACTATCAGCGTGAGTGCAGTCCTTTAAACTACTAAGCCTATGTTTGTTTATTCGTTTTGCAATCCATGTTTTATTCAAAATGCAAAAAACTGCGTTAACAAAGAAGCTCCAAATCCAATTACTAGCTTCTGTAATTTCCTTTAAACTAAGCCTTTTAGTATGTTTAACAGGTAACTGTTGGGGGTCAGGGTATTGATCCCATTTTGAGGGATGCAGAAGCCCAGAAAATGACTCTAACCGTTAGCCAAAGGGGAGACGGACAATACAGGATGATTAATGATGCGCTTCTAAGCATTCCACATCCGAATGCTAGAAGGGTCGTCATATCAATTGGACCTGGAACTTACAGGTATAAGTTAACTTACGGATGCGCTTTTTTGAATTTGAACTTATATATTAAATATTTGAGTAATGCAATCTGATTAGAATTTGCTAAGAGTTTTGCGGAGGTCTAGCATAGTTATTGGATAAGTCAAGGCTGTTGGAATGATGGAAATAATATATGTATATGTATATGTATTCTGATTTATGTTTGATATATAATTTAGAAATTGATTAGAACTCGACTTGTTGTCAAAAGTAAGAAGTGGTGTGTTTTGGTTCTATTAGAGAGGTGAAACCAAAGAGAGTTTTACTATTTTATGTTATCTGCTGCATGCCTAATGCTAGTTTTGAGAGTCGCGATGTTTTGGTTTGTTTCGTTTTCTTCTTCAATTGTTGTTTGCTAGGGTTCGATGGTGACTGTCGGATAATTCAAATTGACCTACTCTTAGAGTCTTAATTACTTTGAGATCAGTGTAATGTGTTTGCATTTTTTGGAAACTTGCTCAAAATTTCCAAGATTTGATTGTGATGTGTTCATTGTGAAGTGTTAAACAGGGCCAATTAAAAACTCAAGATAGAGTAAAACATTAACAGAAATAGGGCCGAAAGGTTATTTGTGATGAGTACTGTTGAAATTACTCTATAACTTGAGAGTTGTTTATTTCAATGAGAATGGTGCTCCTTTTATAGGAGAGAATACAACTAGTCAACTCTTTAATTAAGCAGTGACATAATGAAAAATAAATAACCATTAAAATAGAATAATAATTAAAGGAAATAATATATATTTCAACACCCCCCCTCAAGTTGGTGCATAGATATCAATCATGCCCAGCTTGCTTATGAGATGCTCAAAACTTGTCTTTGCTAAGCTCTTGGTCAAAATATCAGCTGTTTGTTGATTTGAAGACACAAAAGGTAGACAAAGAATTCCAGAATCTATTTTCTCTTTTATAAAGTGACGATCGATTTCAATATGCTTTGTTCGATCATGTTGAACTGGATTATGGGCTATACTTATTGCGGCCTTGTTGTCACAATATAATTTCAATGGAAGTTCTACTATCATTTTTAGCTCCTTTAGAACTCGATGAATCCAAAGACCCTCACAAATTCCTTGGGCCATTGCTCTAAACTCAGCCTCTGCACTGCTTCTAGCAACTACACCTTGCTTCTTACTTCTCCATGTTACTAAGTTTCCCCATACATAGGTACAATAACCTGAAGTCGACTTTCTATCTGTAATGGATCCTGCCCAATCAGCATCAGTAAAAATAGCCACATTCCTATCACTAGTTTTTCCAAAGAATAGGCCTTTTCCGGGGGCAGCCTTCAAATATCTCAGAATTCTATAGACGGCGTCAAGGTGTTCTTCATAAGGGGCATGCATAAATTGACTAACAACACTAACAGGGAAAGCAATGTCAGGCCGTGTATGTGCCAAGTAAATCAATTTCCCAACTAACCTTTGATATCTTCCTGTGTCGACAGGTGTGTCCCCATTTTCCCAAAGTTTTGCGTTTGGGTCCATGGGAGTATCTGCAGGTCTACATCCACTCATACCTGTTTCTTTTAAGAGATCGAGAACATACTTTCGTTGAGACACCGTTATTCCTTTCTTTGATCTAGCTACTTCCATGCCAAGGAAGTACTTTAGGGATCCCAAGTCTTTGATTTCAAACTCTGCTGCGAGGTTGCTCTTTAGTCTTTCCATTTCTGTCACATCATCTCCAGTAAGAACAATATCATCGACATAAACAATTAAAATAGTAATTTTTCCACTAGGATTGTACTTTATGAATAGAGTGTGATCTGATTCCCCTTGAGTGTATCCGTGTTTCTTTACTGATTGAGTAAACTTTTCAAACCAAGCTCTTAGAGACTGCTTTAAACCATAAAGAGATTTTTTCAATTTGCACACCTTTGACCCAAATTTTTCTTCAAAGCCTGGAGGGCCATCCATGTACACTTCTTCTTCTAGATCACCATTGAGAAACGCATTTTTTACATCTAATTGATGTAGAGGCCAATCCAAATTCGCAGCAAGAGATAAGAGGATCCTAACAGTGTTCAACTTTGCAACAGGAGCAAAAGTTTCTGAGTAGTCCATGCCATAGGTCTGAGTAAATCCTTTAGCAACCAGCCTTGCCTTATATCTTTCTACTGAACCGTCAGAGTTGTATTTTACTGTAAATACCCACTTACAACCCACGGTTTTCTTTCCAGCTGGTAAAGTCATAACACTCCAAGTGTTATTCTTCTCAAGTGCTCTCATCTCCTCAAACACAGCTTCCTTCCACTTTGGAACATTTAGAGCTTCCTGTACATTCTTAGGAATTTCTATACAAGACAAGTGAGAGGTAAATGCAGAAAAAGAGGAGGATAAATTTGAGTATGATACGAACCTAGACATGGGGTGCTTGGTGCAAGCTCTAACTGGTTTCCTATGAGCTATTGGAACATCAAGAATAGGATCATGAATATCAGGAGGAATTTTACCTTTCTTTATATTTGTAGGTTGATTCTCCCTCGGTTCAGATCCATGACTGTGCTGAGGAATTAAGTCTTCTACTACCTTATCATGGTTCCTTCTTTCATAAATTACTCCTTTCCAAGTTCCTTCACCTTCTCCAAACTTTCTTTCTGTTTCATTATAAGGATGTTCATGTAGTGGCATTTGACTTAATTCTTGATTATCCTTAGGTTCCAAAGAGTCTTTGTTAGAATTTTGGTTTGTTGCCCCTGATTCTGTGACATCCTCACTCATGAAAGGAGTAGGTTCACTTACATTATCTGGGGCATTTTCTTTAGGTGCAAGCGGCCTAGAACTATGTGATATAAATATATTTTCTGATAGAATTAAATTTTCAAAAAAATAAGATGAATCTTCATTTGATTTCCCCCCTTGAAGATGATTGCACTCAAAAAAAGGTTTATTTTCAAAAAAAGTAACATCCATAGTTACCAGCAACCGTTTAGAACTGGGATCAAAACATTTATACCCTTTTTGAGTGGGAGAATATCCAACAAAGACACATTTAATAGCACGAGGTTCAAGTTTGCCTATTTGTTTGTGTTCATGGACAAATGCAGTGCATCCAAATATTTTTAGAGGCAAATTGGCTGAAATAGAGGCAATGGGAAAGAATTTTAAAAAAGTTTCGAGAGGAGTCTTAAGGTTTAAAACACGAGATGGCATGCGGTTTATCAAATGTGCAGCGGTTAAAATAGCCTCACCCCATAAGTATTTTGGAACTTTAGTGGAAAAAAGTAAGGCTCTAGCCACTTCAAGAAGGTGCCTATTTTTCCTCTCTGCAATTCCATTTTGTTGGGGTGAGTTAACACATGTACTTTGATGAACTATCCCATTTTCCATAAAAAAATTTCCCAAAACTGTGTTAAAATATTCAGTTCCATTGTCAGTTCTGAAAACTTGTATAGTGGAATTAAACTGAGTCTGCACCAATTTAATAAAACTTTTGACAATTTGTCCTACCTCTGATTTTTCTTTTAATAAATATATCCAACAAATTCTAGTATGATCATCAGTAAAGGTGATAAACCATCTTTTGTTGGATAAAGAATTAATCTTATTAGGCCCCCAAACATCACTATGAATAATAGAAAAAGGTTTTGAAGGTTTATATGTTTGGGCAGGAAAAGAGCTTCGGTGATGTTTTGCAAGTTCACAAATTTCACATTGAAAAGAAGAAAAATCTTGATCAACAAACAATTTCGGAAATACAGTTTTTAAATATTTGAAACTTGGGTGACCCAATCTTAAATGCCACAACATAACATCATCCTTATTATTTGAAACAAAAAAGGATTTAGAGAAAGAACTTATTTGTCCAAGTTGATGTCTAGTTTCAAGTTCATCTTCAAGGTAGTAGAGTCCTCCATTCTGCTTAGCACTGCCAATCGTCTTACCCGAGATTGAATCCTGAAACAAACAATGAGTATCAAAAAAATGAGTTTGACACCTTTTATCTCGGGTTAATTTACTGACAGACAATAGGTTACACGACAGATTGGGGACATGTAAAACATCCTGAAGAGTTAATAATGGAGAAATAATGACAGAACCTTTTCCTGCCACAGCTGAAAGAGAACCATCGGCAATCTTAATTTTTAAATTACCTGCACAAGGACTATATGAAGAAAACATACTAGACTCTCCTGTCATATGATCAGTAGCACCTGAATCAACAATCCAGGTACGACTTGGTTTGACACTAAGGAAGGCTGACTCTAAAAAATTACCTTTTTGGGCAATGGAACCGAAGGAAAACATATGAGAAGTTGTTCGAGACTCAAGAAGCTTGTACAATTGTTCATTAGTGGATGGAAGTGAGTTTGAGGAAGACTGCTGCCCTTGATCAGAAATATCTTGAAATGCACGACCTTCAGTTGACGAGTTGAAAATTGTCTTACTCATCATCACCCTTTGTCGCGCCTTCTCACTTCTGGTCTTAGATTTATTCATTCCCTTTGAATTTTCACTTTTAGATCCGACTCAGACACTGCAAGCTACGATTCTGAGTATTTTTCTTCTCGTGAACAGTAACCGCGGTAGTGAACAGTACCGTCGATGTGAATAGTACACACGTGAACAGTAACCACGGTATGAACAGTGCCAGCGATATTAATAGTAGATGCGTGAACAGTGCCGCTGTATGAACAGTACTTCAGTGAACAGTGTGCTGGATATAAAAAACCAGAAAAGAAAAGAAAAAGGAGCCGTAATGATGGCGGCTAGGGTTTATGCGGAAGCAAGGCCCCCAAATATCGGGGGCTCTGATGCCATGTAGAAATTACTCTATAACTTGAGAGTTGTTTATTTCAATGAGAATGGTGCTCCTTTTATAGGAGAGAATACAACTAGTCAACTCTTTAATTAAGCAGTGACATAATGAAAAATAAATAACCATTAAAATAGAATAATAATTAAAGGAAATAATATATATTTCAACAAGTACATTTTACAAGGGTCAAGTGTTAAGATTGGAACGAATAAATGAGTGGACAATGGTTTGTTAGTGCAACCAAGTCCATCATGTTAATACCCTGTTAGCCCTAACATTGAACATTTGACTCAAATGTAGAAGTCATGGGTTCATCAAACTATGTAGCCTGTGTTATGCTAGTAATATCTACTGTGTAAATCCTTAAGATGTCAACACTCGCTGTGCAACCAAGTCTATCATGTTAAGACCCTGTTAGCCCTATCATTGAACAATTAATTCACATGTAGAAGTCATGGGTTCATCAAACTGTGTAGTGTAGCCTGTGTTATGTTAGTAATGTTACTTAACGTACCACATTACTACCCTCATTTATTCTTAAAATCTACTGTGTAAATCCTCAAGATCACTGCATAAGTTAATAAATGTTTTGTCAACCACAAACTTGGAGGTTAAACATCCCAATGAACTTCAGAATTAAAAACAAATTTCATGTAAACTTTCAAAACCCAAAGTATCGAGCAAAGAACTTGGTATTGGCAACAATGAGCAGAGTTTTAATAGTCCTAAAATAAATTTACACTAGTTTTCACTCATCAGTGCACATATCCAAGCTGAATGAATTGTATGAAACAGAACTGAGGCCCTTGTGCTTCTAATAACAATTAAAAGCATATCTATGCGGTAAGGTTTACAACTCTCTTTGAATATCACATTGTCCACTCGATGGTTTAGACTTCGAGTGAATCAACAATAGCCCAATTCTTATTCAACACAGTACAAAGTAAAACTAGAGTAGTTTAATCTTCAAATCAGAGGAAATTAGACCAATTGTATTTTAGGGAGACTAGTTGAAAGCCTGTGTATTGATTCAACCTTCTGGTCTCCCTTGAAATCAACCTTATTATTTAGAAAGTATGAAATATAGAACATGTCAAATTGTTTTGGTGTATTATTTAAAACACATGCTAAATTGTTTTAGTGTTTGCAGTCATTATCGTCTTGACACTGTTTTGTGTAACTTGAAGTATAATGATCTCATTATTCTATATACATTTCAAACTCATAGTTATGTTGTATACATTCCAACTTGAAGCCTCTGTTTCTATTTCAAACTTGAATACATTTTATAAGTATTTAGTTAAAGTGAATTGAACATATTATCTTGGAAGTTGTGTAACATGTTGTGATGATTGTTTTTGTTTTAGGGAGAAAATTGTGATCCCGGTCACATTGCCCTTCGTAACATTCCTAAGGTGCCACAAAGGATATACCAATAATTACTGTAACACCCATACTAAATTATCTAGAATATTTAGCATGCGTATTAATCTGATACTGGGTACATTAAAATTTTCAATAATAATAACAATAATACATACAACTGAATGAGTACAAGTTGGCTCGTTATACAATTATCCAAATTCTTAACATACACTTCTATATACATATATACCATCTATCAGCCTCCTGTGCGTGTCCTTGATGAGCAACTGCACTCCATCCAGCATCTTCATGAAGATCTTCATCAGAAAACCACGTGGCTACCTGAAAACCTGCACCAGAAGGATAGGGATGAGACATAATGTCTCAGTGAGCTCCTACCCTACCTACTGTTGGCAACCTCGGGGAACCTAGGGTCGCCGTGCCTACCTCGGCAATCTTGGGGATACCTATGATCGCCAAGTCTTAACCTTACCCATAGTGGGCTATCTGACTGATCCTGCTAACTGTGTAGTCATAAACTGGACTACATCCTGCTAAACTAGTGATCAAGGGGAAACCTAGGATCACTATCTGAGTCTGATACTGAAAAGTCCTGAGATCTAAACTATATCCTGATAATTGGGTGATCGAGGGGAAACCTAGGATCACCGCCTGATAACTGATACCTGATATCTGATACTTGTCTGATAACATAATGAAATATTAACTGATAAATGTCTTTAAGTTAGCTGTTAGCGTTGAACAAACAATATTATCTGGGTTCATTTTACGGAATGCCCCCGGGTGGAGTAACCCCGAAGCACATTCCCCTGATAACCGGTGAAAATTCCTATCATATCAGGCTAATCACCGGACTCCTCTTGCCTGAGTGTGTGGTTATCCTCGCGGAAGATTCCTGCCCGTTCCAGCTGTATCCGGAACCCCCTGTGCTCTAACTGGCGAGAACACAGAAGACACACTATAACTCTGTGTGGTTATCCTCGCGGAAAGTTCCTGCCCGTTCCAGCAATGCTGAAACCCCCTGTCCTCTCTAACTGGTCGAGAGCACAGAAGACACAAAGTTTATCCTGATTATTAATTATTATTCCTGTTGTATATAAAATACATATTCTGATAATTAATTTAACTGATATGTGTATATCTGATACACCAACTGAATCTATGCATATCTGATGCATTCTTTAAGTAAATCATTCTTGAACTCTTAACCTATAAAAGGTCCTTAACTTAGAGTATTAAATCTCTCTCATAATTCTCATTCTTTAAAGTAATAAATCTCTAGTACTTAACCTATAAAGGTTCTTGTCTTTGAGCTTTGAATCATTCTTAAGGATGAAACTTAAAACAATACATTCATAACTTAAATAGCCTTATTCTTGCATCTCTATTGCCTTACCAATTTCCTTATTCATTTATCCATTCATTCCTTAATTGTTGAATAATCTTTCGGATATGTCAAGGATGGTGTTTACCTTAGAAAAATACGGTTTTTCATTGAAAATGGTTATTAAAAACCTCGCCGAACGCATTTACAGCACCCAGAACGAACCAGAACAGACATGTGCTGTCTGTCTGATTTCGCCCAGCTAAAGGTTGGCGAGATCACTGATTTCGCCGAGCGAGAGCTTGGCGAAAGCTAGGCGAAACAGGGCAGGGAAAATTGCTGAAAATCGCCGTTTTCTCGCCCCGAGGTCGCCTGGCGAAAATGACAGTTCAAAACCTGATAAAAGTGTGATTTTTCCACCATTTTGACATATCTAATCATATCCAGGCATCATACAATATAAGGAATGAATTTTTAACACAAAATGATAGTTTAAAACATGATTAATCAAGGAATTGGTAAGCATAAGAGATTAGGGTAAAATTGCTAAACTAGCTCAAAATTGCATAATGCTCTCAAACTTACTCAAAGGGTTCTAAAACCCTGTGGAGCTCACCTTAATCCTCCTATTGGTGCTTGCTACTTCTGATTCTCCTAAGCCTTGGCTTCAAGCTACCAACTTCTCTCAATATCTTCCTTGCTTCTCCTTGTTCCTTGCTCTTGTTCTAGCTTCACTAACCAAACTTGCTTGTGAAGTTTTCCCTCAAGAATTGGAATGGAGTTGCTGGGTTATGGCAAGAGAGTGGAGAGGGCGTGAGATTGGGAAAGGAGGGAGGAGAAATCTGATCTCTAGAAGTGTGTAGAGAGTAGGAAAATAATATGGAAAATATCTTGTTCCCAAACTTAAAACAATCTCCCCCTTTTAGCCTTATTTACCATTGTGCCATTGCTTATTACTATCAAATTGTCATGCTTGCTTATTGACTTCTAACACGATTAACTGATTCTTATAAGCGGGATGTTACAATTACTTGGAATGATTCGTCTTCCACTATCGGAAGTGATGGGAAACAGTTGAAGATCTACAACAGTGCAAGTGTTGCAATGGATGCTGATTATTTTATAGCCATCAACATGAAATTTGAGGTACTCAATAATTTAACCTTATAGTTTTTTATGCAATATTTCATGTTTTTGGTAACTTAAAGATACAACATGAAAAAAATTGTGTAAGAAAATCATAATTAAAGAAAGAAGAAGTTACAAGTATGATAAAGATCGTTACTCACCAAATTAAATTGCTTTGGATAATTCAAAGTGACTTACTCTTGGAGTCTTAATTACTTTGTGAGAGCAGTGTAATGTGTTTGCATTTAAACTTGCTCAAAATTTTCCAAGATTTGATTGTGATGCGTTCATTGTGAAGTGTTAAACAGGGCCAATTAAAAACTCAAGATTGAGTAAATCATTAACAGAAATAGGGCCAAAAGGGTTATTTGTGATGGGTACATTTTGCTTTATCATGCAAATAGCGTAAGGTAGAACCTAGGCCAAAAAAGGGATTTAGGTTTTCCTGCATGAGCATGCTCTAACAACTTGAATTTTTAGAATTAATTGTTTTCAGTTTTATGCTATACGTATACACTTGCAATAATTTAAGAAAATGAATGCAACTATATGTGTTGATATCTTGTTGGTGTCAAACACTCACGTATCACAGAAACTATGTCTTTGATATGAAGTGTCAGTGCCATATCTAGCTTTTCGGAAGAGAATTGAACTTTTTGGATTGAATTGTTTTTGAATTTTATGATATATGTATATTTGAGCAATGCAATGTGGTTAGATTTTTGTCGTTATAGAGTTTGATAATGATTTGCCAAATCTGAGAGTGGTTGTTGGGTAAGTGAAAGCATATATATGTATTCTGTTATAGTTTGGTATATAAGGCATGTTTGGATTGACTTTTTTTGAGCTTATATATTAACATAAACACTTGTGAGACTGTTAGTGACAACTTATAGAAATAGCTTATGACTTTTCCACAAGCTAGTTTCAACTTATTTCCATAAGCTCTCCATGATAGCTTACGAGAACAACTTATAGTTTATATAAAAACAGTTTGACTTTATTTTATCTTTTATCAAAGAAATAATTTGTACATAAGCACATGATAAGCATCTATGTTTTTATGCTCTAAGCACTTAATTAAGCTGTTTACCCAAACATTCAAATAATGTTTTTTTGATATGAAGCTAAATATCATATATTTAAGTAACGTAGTGTGGTTAGAAGTTTTCTGTTTATAGAATTTGATCAGAATTTCCCAATTTTGCGAGTAGTTGTTGGATAAGTCATGGTTGTTGGAACAATGGAACATGATGGATCTGTATTCTGTTTTAATTTGCTACATATAATTTTTTGAATTTGAACCTATATTAAATATTTGAGTAATGCAATCTGATTAGAATTTGCTAAGAGTTTTGCGGAGGTCTAGAATAGTTATTGGATAAGTCAAGGCTGTTGGAATGATGGAAATAATATATGTATATGTATATGTATTCTGATTTATGTTTGATATATAATTTAGAAATTGATTAGAACTCGACTTGTTGTCAAAAGTAAGAAGTGGTGTGTTTTGGTTCTATTAGAGAGGTGAAAACAAAGAGAGTTTTACTATTTTATGCTATCTGCTGCATGCCTAATGCTAGTTTTGAGAGTCGCGATGTTTTGGTTTGTTTCTTTTTCTTCAATTGTTGTTTGCTAGGGTTCGATGGTAACTGTTGGATAATTCAAATTGACCTACTTTTAGAGTCTTAATTACTTTTGAGAGCAGTGTAATGTGTTTGCATTTTTTTGGAAACTTGCTCAAAATTTCCAAGATTTGATTGTGTGTTCATTGTGAAGTGTTAAACAGGGCCAATTAAAAACTCAAGATAGAGTAAAACATTAACAGAAATAGGGCCAAAAGGGTTATTTGTGATGAGTACATTTTACAAGGGTCAAGTGTTAAGATTGGAATGAATAGATGAGTGGACAATGGTTTATTGGTGCAACCAAGTCCATCATGTTAATACACCCTGCTAGCCCTAACATCGAACATTTAACTCAAATGTAGAAGTCATGGGTTCATTAAACTGTGTAGCCTGTGTTATGCTAGTAATGTTACTTAATGTACCACATTACTACCCTCATTTATTCTTAATATCTACTGTGTAAATCCTTAAGATTTCAACACTCACTGTGCAACCAAGTCTATCATTTTAAGACCCTGTTAGCGCCCTAACATTGAACAATTAACTCACATGTAGAACTCGTGGGTTCATCAAATTGTGTACTGTAGCCTGTGTTATGCTAGTAATGTTACTTAATATACCACATTACTACCCTCATTTATGCTTAAAATCTACTGTGTCAGTGCACATATCCAAGTTGAATGAATTGTATGAAACAGAACCGAGGCCCTTCTGCTTCTAATAACAATTAAAAACATATCTATGCAGTAAGGAGAAATTCACAGAAGGGGTTAATATTTCCCATGGACTTGGAGAACGCAAGTGTTTTGTGACTGGTTATTAACATTGTACAGGAAGTAAATAGTTATATCTGGATAAGTATTCATTTGTTTCACCATTGAGTTTTCATTCCAAGATGGCATTGTTTTAAAATATGTTGCCAGTGGATATTCGCTTGTGATTTCTGTTTTCAAATTTTAACTATAGCTAGAGTTGTTAGCCTTGTGCTCTGCATTTGCAGGAAGAAAAATTCAGAGTAGCATTGGAAAATGTGCTGTTTATACATAGCTAACTTATAAGGATACAATGTGAAAAAAAGTGGGTATAAGAAAACCATAATTTATAAAAAAATTAAAAGTATGATAAAAATGGTTACTCAATTTTTTTTTATTAAAACAGAACACGGTATCACCTCGCATTGGGTCAAATGAAGATCAAGCCGTTGCACTTCGCACTTCAGGAAACAAAAGTGCTTTCTAAAACTGCTATTTTTTCGGATTTCAGGACACGTTGTACGATCACAATGGCCTGCATTACTTTAAAGACTGCTTTATTCAAGGCTCTGTGGATTTCATCTTCGGCCATGGGAGATCCCTTTATCAGGTATGCTTTCTTTTTTATATTCAGGCCTCATAATACAATGACTTATCAGTAAGCAAGAACAAAGTGTATAAAATGGAAATCTCAAAAAGTTTCTAACCCTGATGATCATGATAAAAGTTTTAACACCTCTGCATTTTTATCAGATATACTATGTAAGCCATGTAGGAATTATGTTTCCCTGACTTTATAATTTCATCTTAATCAACAAAACTACATGTTATATACAAAACTACATGAGAGTACATTGTCAGAAATACTGATAAATAATGAGGTCAAAATGTACAATGGAAGACAAACACATTAACATATAATTTGGTCCTCAAAGATGTTTAAAAAATCAACCTGGCCTTACAAAAGACACATTTGAATAGTGAATCAACCTACTATATCAATTTCAAGAAAGTGTGAATAAGTTTAAGAAAAGAAAAGAAAAAAAACAAATTAGGGGGAAGAATGTGAACATAATAAAGAACCAAAGGGAGAAGACGGAGGTAAAGAGAGGCAAGGGGATTATAAGTATGGCTTATGATTCATACTTTCTTCAAATATTTTGTACGATTAGTTTTTATGTTCCAGATTCCAACAATGCGAACTAATTCGGTAAATGCAACTAAAAATATTTTAAAGAATTTTTATTAAAGAAAACCGTAATGTGTAAAAGTTTCCTTTCCTGTGATCGATGTATGATGTGTAGGTTTAGTTACCAAACCTTCTTCATTGTTGGAGGCTTCATGTACAATTGCACAACTACGCATGATTTCTTCAATGATAAATATTTAGATATTATTTACTCACATTGATCTTCACTAGTTTTCAATTGTTTTTGGTTTACTTTTAAGAAAATCCTTTCCAGTTCCACTACTCAATTTTGAAGTTTGCTTTCACTTTTGCATATATTGGTGTATCTATGTATTGGAAATGCAAAATAGTGATCAATAATAAAATATAGAATTATAAGAAACTATAATAAGAATAAGATATTAAAGTGATGTAAATGTAAATGTCAAACCTTATTCTCTAAGTCTTATGAAGCACTGACACATGGACACCGGACACGACATTGACACGTTGACACCGATAACAATTTTAGAAAATGACATCATTGAATGTAATCACATCGTTAGTGTCGGACACTGACACATGTCAGACACGAGATAAACTTTTGATCATCAGTGTTGGTGTTACAAAGCTTATAACATTTTTTTTCTACTTTTTGCCCTGTGTTTGTGTGATGGAATACAATCTTCTTCATTTTTATGTAGTTACTCACCCGTTCTCGATCTCTCAACTCCCAGTTTTTCTTTCTTTGACAGTGCACCCCTTGTATGCGTGTGAGTTTTGAATAGGTTTTTAAAATTCAAATAACCGCTTCCATTTACACAAATAACTGCTGCTATTAAGGGGTAATTTTGGAAGGAAGTGAGAGACATAGTGAGGGAGGGAATGATATACAGTAAACCATATCCTCATATTAATGTTTTGAATAATTGTTGTCATAAAGGGTTCTAAATTAAGATGATGAAAAGAAGGAAATTAAAGAGAAACTGCAGTTACAATTTAGTTAAGCCTAAACCAAAGTGATAAAATTCTAATGTAATCCCTATTATACAATTGCAAGCCAATAGTTTTATAAGTAGAGAAAATAAACCAGTGTGATAAAATTCTAATGTAATCCCTATTATACAATTTGGAATGTGACTGAGAGCCTGAGAGGCATGTCAAAGCGTAATTAGGAAAAGGAAATCCTTGTTAATATGTTCAAAATAACAGGAATAAATTGTACATAGCATTTCAACTATAATCTTTAGCTATTGTTTGATTAACTTGATAACAACTCATTTGAACTCATTTGAACACAATTTGGAATGGAAAATAGGCTACACAGTTGTAGATATCTATTATAGAAGATTCATAAAACTGCAAACCTAAGCATAACTGCCCCTTGTACAATTCCTTAATTAGATGTCTTAACATATTGCTTGTTGCTCAATCAACTATGCAGGGTTGCACTATAAAGTCCATAGTCGAGAAGATGGGATACATCACTGCTCAAGACAGATCAAAAGAGTCAATGGAGAGTGGATTTTCCATTCAAAATAGCAGAGTAATAGGCAGTGGGAAAGTTTATCTTGGAAGACCTTGGGGAGTTTATTCTAGAGTCATTTACTCTTACCAGCATGGACAATATTGT
Organism: Medicago ruthenica; assembly: GCA_018208015.1. Lineage (NCBI taxonomy): Eukaryota > Viridiplantae > Streptophyta > Magnoliopsida > Fabales > Fabaceae > Medicago > Medicago ruthenica. The sequence goes on along the minus strand of CM031376.1, from coordinate 67,857,908 downwards.
TTTCCCCCAAGGATGGGATGATACTATGGATAATCAAAATCGCAGCTTGTGAGTATTATAATTAATTAAATTATATAGTAAAAATTATTATAGAATGGCTTATTATTGATGTATTTTTTTTTTTTGTAAACCCAGGACTGTATACTATGGAGAGTACAAGTGTACTGCGCTTGGATCCAGTTTAGCTGGAAGACCTCCATGGGTACATAGATTAACAGACACAGGCACAACAATTTATTGGCACACAGTTCATTGAAGGGGATACATGGCTCGTCAAGCCCTAGTTAGGGAAAATTATAGATTGATTACATGAAGATTGGCAGGACATGTACTTTTCAATTCCTGCATAACTTTATAGTCAGATCACATCCCACCTCCAGTAGTCTATAACTACCTAGTTGAAATCAAGTATTAATGTTAGTTTCAAGGGAAAATTCTAGCCAGCTCCCTGAGGTACTACATGGTTTTCCCTTTCTCGTCATTTTGTTATCTCTATACTAACATGTGCTATAAAATTAATATATAGTCCTAATCTCTAAAATGTGCTCCGATATTCCAACCATTTTCCAGATTCTTCTTGACTGATTTCATATTGCTCAGAAATTAAGCATGAGTAGTGAGCTATACAGGTGAGAGAGCGTTGGAGAATTTACAGGAGCATTGGGATGATAGATTCAAATCAAAATATCACTATTGAGAAAAGCATGCTTCAAAACCAATATCATAAAGTTTGAAGTTTGTTTGCTTTGAGAATTTTTTTCCAATTTTGATCTTTTAGTTTCATGATAACCAATAAAAAAAAAAGTATTCCTTGTATTCAAGTATTTGTACAAGAAAAAATGAAGACAACCGTATGCATATTGTGTATGCATAGGAAAAAAAATTGTTCTTTTCTATCTCCTAAAATTTGGATTTGGTCTAATTCAACTGCATCCGGCTTAGAGTGAGAGGTGCCTCCCACTTAAATAACATTTTTCAGGTTTTATCTCATTCAATGTAAAACTCTTAACACCCCCAACCCAATATCGAATATCTATAGCATGACCTCAATGGTCAAGTGGATCTTGGACAAATTTTCATCCACCAACGTGAGACTCTTGCACTATCTTCAAGTGATTGATAAACATTACTAGGAAAATTAAAATTCAGTGAAAGTGTTTGATAAACCATAAACATGGTCAAAAATATGGAGGAATTAGTATACATATCATGATTGATATTTGATGTAACCATATTTAATAATAATTGATTTTTTTTGTAAAAAAAATAATTGATTTTTTTGGGTGGTCTGATAATAATTGACTGCAAATTTGCATGTTTAAAATTGACCACCGTTTAAAAACAACAAAATTTGACTGCTTTAAAATAAAATATTTCCATTAACGATAATTCATTGCAGTAGTAATTGACCACAATACAATTTGAATATTTAAATTCATATCAAATGAGACTTCTTTAAAATAAAAAATATTTCCATTAACTATAATTCATTGTAATTGACTGGAATGCAATTAAAATAATTAACTCATATCAAATATTAACATATCTATCCACATGCTACTTTTCATTCAGTCAATGAAAACTAGTATAAATATAAAACCATGTATAAAATCAACAAAAAAAACACAAGAAAATAAAAAGGAGGCATAATAAGAAAAACAACAAAAAATGACTCAATACTCATCTCTCTTATTGGTGCTTCTTATTCTATTTGTTGCTTCCTTCAATTCAATTTCAGCCACAGTTGTTGATGTAGATGTCATCTGCAAAGAAGCTTCCAATCCTTCATATTGCTCAAATATTCTCAACTCAAAGCCTGGAGGAGCAAAAGGTGTTGAGCTTGTCCACCTTGCAGAATACATACTTGATGTGCTTGATCGCAATATACTTAACACATATAAATTCATCATTCAATTGACAAGTGGGGATAACAGTACAATAAATAACTATTATCTTCGGTGTTCTACAGAGTACAGACTATTATCAATCCACTACCAGTCTTGGTATTGCAACACTAGATTTTGAGGCCAAATACTATCCAGCCATGGCTAAAGATACAGCTGATGTCATGAAATACATTCTTGAATGTAGTAATAGTCTTAAAGAAAATGAAACCAGCCCTTTACTTGCACAGTATGTTGATCATCTTCGACAAGGTGCTCAAGTTCTTCAAATTATAACAAAATATTTAATTGCTGGAAAATAATTTAGTTTTTTTGAGAAGGGATAATAAATTGCATTGTATCTTAGTTATTTGATTTAGAGTTGTTTCTTTGTATTTTAGTTTTGTCCATGTGGTGATAACTCAATGAAAATTGCATTGTAAAATCGCCATTAGTGCTAATTTATTTAACAAAAAACACCCTTCTCCAACTTTTAAAATTGAAATTATTTTACTTTTATTTAGTATTAACTACTCCATCCGTCTCAAATTACATGTTGCTTTGACACTTTACACATTAAGAAATCTCTAACTTTTGTGAACTTTGTTAAAATTAAATATCTTTTCTTCCCTCTTTTACCCTTGGAAAAACAATTAAAACTTTGTGAAAAAAACAAGTTTCCATATTAATACCACAGTCCCAAATTAAATCACATGGTTCCTTTCTCTCTCTTTAATTGCAGTACCTCTTTCTCTCTCTATCTCTCCCTCATAACAACTAGAAAAAATTCATTTCATTTAAAATAATCTCCAATTTGTTCATCAAAATATTTCAAACTTCCTTCCAGATTTGTAAGCATGTGACTGTTCTTTTTTCCTATAAATTAATATTATTAAACTAATATTCATCATCTTCTTCATACATGGAATCTGGAACCATCAATGGGATCTTCATCATCTTGTTCATCCATGGAATCTGGAACTATTTCTGGAAATTTAGAAACTTCATCCCCTTCGTTATCAGTAAAAATCTCAGAATCTATAGAGTCTTCTACTACTTCTGAAAATGTTTTTGTGTCTTTGGAAATATTTATGGTAAAAAAATAAAATTATAGTTAGAAAAAGTTGGATACACGTTTATAAAGAGTCCATAGAAATCACAATTTGTGAAGAGAGAGTTTATAGCTAAGTTTTAAGTCTCTAAATTGAATTTAATGTGGAACTCGTAAACTACAGAAGTCAAATATATGGACTTTGTGTTGGTAGAAGGAACTACTCTATGGGTACCGTGAATGAAAAGTGCAGGAAAACTAGAATAGACAAGGGCAAATCAGGAAGAACATGAATATTTTTACATTGATGTCACAAAACGACTTATAATTTGGAATACATTTTTTCTCAAAACATTATATAATTTGAGATGACGGGAGTATTTAATTAGATAATTTGTCACTAATATTACATTTGTCTGCGTATAGTTGGACTTGAATTCCTCACCTTGATCAATGAAGAACATCATCTCTCTCTCTCTCTCAACATCATCTCTCCCAATGAAGAACAAACGTCTACGTCTTGACATGTTTGACGCTTGGTGGACTCTGGACTTGTATGGAGGAACATAGCACGTGGACTCTACTATACATTGACTATTCAACATGCCCATCTCAACTTGATCGTTCATGTCACATGAGATCCACCTTCAACATGCTCAGCTCATCTTGATGGTTTAGGTCACATAAGCTTCACCATCAACATGCCCAACTCAGCTTGATCGTTTAAGTCACATGTGCTCCACCTTCGGCATGCTCAGCTCAAATTGATCGTTCAGGTCACATGAGTTTGACCTTCAACGTAACTAGCTCTTTCTCAAGTTATTGTCCAAGTAACATTGTGGTCCTCCGGTATCTCACAACGTGCCATGCGTCCTGCACGAACAAGTGACATGAGCTTAATGCCCTAACTCCATGCACCTTTTACGGATGAGCCGTGTAAAGGAAAAGTGATCAGCTCCACATGCTACAATACATGTACGGACGAGCTATGTGGATCTCATAAGGTTAATGGGCCTGCACATTCGAAAACAGGCCCATTAAGTCAAGGAAGTGAGGCCTATAAAAGGGGACACTTAGAAAGCAGCAGAGGATGAATTCATCTTGAGCATTGTATTTTCATCTAAGTCTTTTTCAGAGTGCTCTTGGAATTCCTCTTGGGACATTTCACTGGGTAGCTCACATGTTGTAACTATATCGTATTTACATACGTGAACATGTTTCCTGTGTTCTACCTCTACAATCACATATCCTATTTACTTTCATCAAACTCATGATAGTTCACAAACCAACCAACCTAACCTCCAGTTAACTTCATTCAACCAAGGATATACAGTCAATCACTAAATCTATACGTAAGGCCGGCCTAGTGCAAGTACAACATGGCCCTTGGCACAAGGTCTCAAGCTTAGAAGGGCCTTAAAATTTGCAAATAAAAATAAAATTCTACCTATGGGCAAACTCCGTCGGTAAATGTCATTTTTCTAAATGTAAAAGTCCAAAAAATAACAATTTTATTATCAATTATGCATTGTCCATAGATAAATGTCTATTTTTTAGATAAAAATCATGTTTAAACCATTACTCATATACTTAACTATTACTTAGTTGTCTGTCATTATGAGTGATGTTAGATTTTTTTTTCAATTATTTTAAATGAAAATTGCAAGATTATAACATGGCCTCCGAATTTCTTACACCCAAATGATTTTCTTTTTGGAGGGTAGTGTGCATACTCTCTATGTGAATATCTTGTTAATAGATTTGATGTTCAAAATAGCTATTGTTACCATAACTGATTGTTAAAGAGTCTCACATCGGACAAAAGATGGCATGAACATGTGTTTATAAGTGAGGAAAATCCTCACCTTACAAGCTGGTTTTGTGCGATTGTGTTAGGCTCAACCACAATTCTAAGGTGAGGGTTATCCTCACCTTACTATCAGCAATAATGACTGAAGAGGAGATACATGACACACACATTACAATTTAAGTGTAATTTCATTTAGCTTTAGTTAGTTAGAATGAGCTGGCACTTGTGTAATAGTTAGTTAGAATGAGCTGGCATATGTGTATGCTATATAAGCTCACCTTCTGTAACTTTCTAACCAAGTAATCATAATACAGTTTTTCTCTTCTCTTCATTCATATCTTCATGATTCAGTTTTGCTCTGATGGTATCAGAGCAGGTTCGAACCTGCTCTGCTTCCGCTACGCAAGAGTTTGAATGTGATTTCTTTTCTGGTTGTTGATTAAGTTTGATTTGTTTCTTGTTCGATTTCGTTCGTTTCTTTCGATTTCGATCGTTTCTTGTTCGATTTCGTTCGTTTCTTTCGATTTCGATCGTTTCTTGTTCGATTTCGTTTGTTCCTGATTTTCGAGGTTTTTGATTTGATTCATCGTTCTTTTCCTCTTTTCTGGTTAATCTTGTTCAAGAATAGTATAATCATGGTGAGAAACAATAATTCTCAGATTCAAGATCAAGGTCTTGATTCGTATTTTGTTCATCCCTCAGAGAATTCATCTACTGTGAGTGTAACGCCGCAGTTATCTGGTGACAATTATCATGCTTGGTCGATGAAGATGCGCAGAGCTTTGGCAATGAAAAACAAGTTCAAGTTTGTTGATGGTTCAATTCCAATTCCGGATGAAGGTGATTTGAATCGTGTAGCATGGGAAAGGTGCAATAATCTTGTTCATACTTGGATTATCAACTCAATTTCGCCTTCAATTGCTCAAAGTGTAGTATTCATAGAGAATGCAGTAGATATGTGGAACGATCTCAAGGATCGGTTTATGAGAGGAGATCGTATTAGAGTAGCACAACTGTATCAGGAAATTGCAAATTTGAAGCAAGGTGATCACAAGATTACAGATTATTTTACTGAGCTGAGAGGATTGTGGGAAGAGTTAGATCAATACAGACCCATGCCACAGTGTAATTGTCCTATTCCTTGCACATGCTTTGCTATGAGAAATGCTAAAGAGTTTAGGTCTGAAGACAGGATTATACAGTTTCTGATTGGATTGAATGAAGAATATCAGAGTGTTGCTTCTCAAGTTCTGTTGATGGATCCTATGCCTCCCATAAATAGAGTGTTTTCTATGGTTATGCAACAAGAAAGAAAGCTGCAGTATGGTGTAATCAATGTACCTACCACCCCTATTGAAGAAAATGCAGGACTAGTTAATGCTGTTGATGGACAGAAGCAGTTTGGTAATGGTTCTTATGGAAGAGGAAGAGGAGGTAATTCTGTTCAGGGAAGGGGAAGAGGTAATGGAAGGCAGTGTACATTTTGTGGAAAAATGGGACATACAATTGAAACCTGCTATAAAAAGCATGGTTATCCACCAAATTTTGGAAGAGGTGGAAACTCTTATGCCAATATGATTGATGGGGAGGATTCTGAGAATAGGTCCTTGAATAATTCTGCTGTTAAGAATGATGACAATGCAACAATGAATCTGACAAAGGACCAATATCAGAGTTTAATGGCATTGCTTGAGAAGAGCAATACAGATGCAAAGTATTCAGCCAATGTTGTGAAAGGTAGCTCTTCTTCCACATATCATGGAGGTAATGTTGCTCATCTCAATAGTAAACATAGTGATACAGGATGGATTGTAGATACAGGAGCAACCCATCACACCTGTCATAATGTGAACTGGTTCATTAGTCAAAATAAAATTGAACCTATCAATATAAACTTGCCTAATGGAAGTACTGTAGAGGCTAAATATACAGGACAAGTCAGATTATCTGATGATTTGTGCATAGATAATGTTCTGTATCTTCCAGAATTTGCTGTGAATTTAATCTCTGTATCAAAATTATGCAAGGAACAAAACTGCTGTTTGAGTTTTGAAGCTGATATGTGCATAATACAGGAAAAGAAGCATTTGAGGAGGATTGGTTTGGCTAAAGAGAAGGATGGACTCTATTACTTAAAGAGAGAAGAAAAGAATAAAGGTGGTCTAGTATCTAGTATTGCAGGATTGCATGAACAAGCTGAGCATGTTGTGCCTTCTGGAGTATTGTGGCATCTCAGACTTGGACATCTTTCTCATGATAGAATGCAGTGCATAAGTAAAATGTATAGCTATGTGACTGTTAGTCCTCATACTGCTTGTGATGTTTGTCAAATGTGTAGACAAAAAGTTTTACCTTTTCCTATAAGCAATAAAAATGCCAAAGCTGTGTTTGATTTGGTACATTTAGATATTTGGGGCCCATTTAGCACTGCTTCTGTGCATGGATATAGATATTTCTTAACTATTCTAGATGATTGTACATGACACACACATTGCAGTTACCCCATGAATAAGTGTCTCAATTATTCAAACTTATCCCCTTCTCATCAAGCATACGCTTTATCTATCCTTCATGAGACTGAGCCAACAGGTTTTCATATTGCTAACAAGGATCCTAGATGGGTTACTGCTATGAACACAGAGATTGAAGCCTTAAATGCTAATCATACATGGGAATTTGTTGATCCACCTCCTGATGCAACAACAATTGGTAGCAAGTGGGTTTACAAAATCAAAAGACATGCAGATGGAAGTGTAGAGAGATTCAAAGCCAGACTTGTTGCACAAGGTTTTAATCAAATAGAGGGACTGGACTATTTTGAAACTTTCTCACCTGTGGCAAAACTATCTACAGTCAGAGTTTTATTGGCCTTGGCTTCCATCCATGGATGGCACCTTCATCAACTGGATGTTAATAATGCATTTCTTCATGGAGATTTGCATGAAGCTGTGTATATGAGAGTTCCACAGGGAGTTCTATCTCCTAAGCCTGGCCAGGTTTGCAAATTACTAAAATCCTTATATGGTCTGAAGCAAGCAAGCCGTCAGTGGTTTGAAAAATTAACTCAGTTTCTATATGCTCATGGATTCACCCAAGCTGCCTCTGACCACACCTTGTTCACTAAGTCTACTTCTACTTCCTTTACTGTGCTGCTAGTGTATGTGGATGATATTATCTTAGCTGGAACTTCTTTAGAGGTGTTTGATGAACTTAAGAGAGACTTGGACAATACTTTTCGCATTAAGAATTTGGGAAGGCTTAAATTCTTTTTGGGGCTTGAAGTGGCACGGTCCTCCAAAGGAATTTCACTTTGTCAACGCAAGTATTGTCTTGAATTGCTTGAAGACTCAGGTCTCACTGGCTGTAAACCAGTCAACACGCCTCTTGACCCATCCATTCGTCTTTACCAGGATAATAGCACACCTTATTCTGACATCACTGGATATAGGAGGCTGGTTGGTCGTTTGTTATACTTAACAACTACACGCCCTGACATAGCTTTTGCAACTCAGCAATTGAGCCAGTTCATGGCAGCACCAACTGAATTACATCATAGAGCAGCACTACGTGTTCTTAGATACCTCAAACGCTCACCTGGTCGTGGTCTGTTCTTTCCTCATTCTTCTGATTTGCAGCTACTTGGTTTTAGTGACGCGGATTGGGGAGGATGTGTGGACACTCGTAGATCCATATCTGGCTATTGTTTCTTTATAGGAAACTCACTGGTGTCTTGGAAGTCCAAGAAACAACAAACAGTCTCATGTTCTTCTGCAGAAGCAGAATATAGAGCCCTGGCCTCAGCTACAAGAGAATTGCAGTGGATGTGCTTTCTTCTTCATGATTTAAAGCAAGCTTCTTCTAGGCTACCTGTGCTATACTGTGACAACCAAAGTGCTTTACACATCTCTGCCAATCCTGTGTTCCATGAGCGTACCAAACACCTTGACATTGATTGCCATTTAGTTCGTGAAAAGCTTCAGGCAGGAGTGATGCGCTTACTTCCCATTACTTCTCAACATCAAACTGCTGATGTTTTCACTAAGGCTGCAGGACCAAAACAATTCCATGACTGTATCACCAAGCTTGGGATGGTAGACATCTACCAACCTCCAGCTTGCGAGGGGGTATCAGCAATAATGACTGAAGAGGAGATACATGACACACACATTACAATTTAAGTGTAATTTCATTTAGCTTTAGTTAGTTAGAATGAGCTGGCACTTGTGTAATAGTTAGTTAGAATGAGCTGGCATATGTGTATGCTATATAAGCTCACCTTCTGTAACTTTCTAACCAAGTAATCATAATACAGTTTTTCTCTTCTCTTCATTCATATCTTCATGATTCAGTTTTGCTCTGACTTACAAGCTAGTTTCTTTGAAAGATACAAATACAAAGTTCGCCTAGTAGGGGATGGTTCGAATCAACAAACTAGTATAGATTGTTGAGAAGCTTTTAGTCCGGTGGTAAAACCAGCAACTATACAAACAATCCTCAATATTGCTATTTCAAAATCATGGTGTCATGTCAAGAATGCATTCTTACATGACAACATTAATGAAACTGTTTATATGCATCAACAAAACCGGCTTGTGAGGTGAGGTTTACCCTCACTTATAAACACATATTCATTAAGGTCATCTTTTGTTCGATGCGAGACTTCTAAAAGTGAGGGCAATCCTTACCTTATAAACCGGTTTTGTTGAGTTGTGTTAGGCCCAACCACAATTCTAAGACTGGTGATTAGAAAAACTTATTTAACACAACCATAATCAACAAGTTAATATTTTATTATCTTAATTAGTTGTCGAAATTATAGATGATGCTGCAAAAATGTGGTTGATTAGACTTGCTAACGTGTTATATATTTTACGAAGAAACAATCTGTGTGTTTGATTTCATGCTTCAACATCGATTGCTCTACCAGAATCCTTGCATACGATAAAAGAAACAAGGGTAAATGGCATCATCAACAAAGATTGCATGTTAATGAGATAAGGAAGTGTACTGGCAGTGAGTACAATGCTTCTAGAAACTAGGGTTTCTGTGCTGTGTTTAGGTCATGCCTCGGGAATGGTCCCGAGGTTACTATTTGTAGCCTTTTTTGGGCCTACCCGGTCATGGTTTTGGGCCTAAATCATAAAAGGGCCAAAACCATGACTTGGGCGCCCTCGTAAGCTGCTGAGGGCGCCCCCAAAGGGTTATGTGTGATTGTCAAGTGGGTCCTCTGCCCTCTTGGAGGACGTCCAGCCCTATTTTAAGGGTTCACACCCTTGGCTTTGGGGTCTTAATTCCTAGATAGTGAGAACTACGGTCCACAGCCCAACAAGCACGAGTCTTGGTACAAGGCGAAGTGATTAAACTGTTTACAGGGGGTTTGTCTATGACCTTTTGCCCAGCAAGTGGGACTTAGTAGCTACGAAGCCATGTGAAAAAATTTTATGAATACCAGCCCAACATGGGTGTTTAAACCCTGCATGGGTACTAGCCCAACATGGGTGTTTAAACCCTGCATGGGTACTAGCCCAACATGGGTGTTTAAACCCTGCATGGGTACTAGCCCAACATGGGTGTTTAAACCCTGCATGGGTACTAGCCCAACACGGATACTAGCCCAACGTGGGTATTAGCTCCATGTTTTGTTTGGAGTACCTTAGTGGGCGGCACTAGCCCTACGAGAGTGCTGGGCGCCAGCCCAACAGGAATATTTATGCTAGCCCAACAAGCACAAGTCTTGGTACAAGGCGAAGTGATTAAACTGTGTGTAGCTCGCCGCGCCCTTTGGACCGCGTGTTGAGGACGCTTCTTATTGGGATCCGACGGCTGGCGTGAGGCGACCGTTCGCTATCGCTGACGTGTCGTAATCTTAGCGGTTCTCGGAAATCGTGCCAACTTAAGTGACGTCATCTGCGCGTTTTCCCAGGCTTTTCACTTTAAACATCTAGTCAGTTCCTTTCTTTGTCTTTTCACTTTCCTTCTCCTTTCTTTGTTCGAAAAGCACGTCTCTCGCCTCTTACGAACAGTTTTTAGAATCAACGCTTTCCTCCAGAATCAAATCAGTCCCTTTCTTCGTCCAGCTTTTCTTCATTCGAAACAGGTAATCCCTTTTTTGGAATTCATCTTCTGATCGTTAGCGCTTCGTTTTTGTAATTAAAACTAGGACATGGTAGTTATCAGGGAGTGTGATGGGAAGGGGAACGTGTTATCTCCGGCTAACTCGGAGGAAAGGGATGCGTTATTGAGAGAGGCGGTTAGGCTTGCGAAACGATCGGATGGGACCACCGATTGGGTTGCCTTTGAGAATGCCTACTATGGCCATTCCCTTTTAGGGGAGTTTTCGAGCGATTCGAGTGATAGCGAGGATAAAGACGATAGCGGGAATTCATCTGATTGTGTTATTCTTTCTGTTCGTCCAGGTCCCTCGAAAGAAAATCACGGTATGGCGTCCACTAGTGATTTGGGGATAGGGGGTTCTCCTAGCGAAATGATGCGCTTGGAGTCCGTGTTTATGGATCCTGAACGAGTGGGGCTATTCCGAAGCAAGGTTAATGTTTCTTCGACAGGATGCGAAGATGATGTGGTGCTGGAGCCCTGCCGTCCTGGTGAGAAAGTATACTTACGGATGCCAAGGAGTAGGGCCCACGAGTTCTTCTACATGTATGCGGCGGTCTTTGAAGATTTGGGCGTGAAGTATCCATTCACGCCCTTCTCCGAAACTGTCCTGAGGTGGTTGAATGTGGCGCCCTCGCAGCTTCAGCCCAACAGTTGGGCGTTCATCCGGGCCTTTGAGATAGCTTGCGAGGGATTAGGCTTTGAGCCCTCCGCCGGGTGCTTCTTTAGCTTCTATGGTACTCGGGGGGTGGACAAATCGTCTTGGGTCTCTGTTGGCGCGCACCCTGGGAAACGGTTGTTTCCACCTTACGCCTCTCATTACAAGAACTGGAGACGGACATTCCTTAGGGTGAGGGGAGGGGGGCGCGTACACAATGAGTTAAAATTTCCCATTTGCTGGACGAGTTCCCCAGCTTCCATTACGGGGTTTGCTTTCGAACAATTGAGTGCGTATGAACAAGGTGTCGTTTCCTTCCTGGATAAAATGCTGCCCATGGATATCCGGGAGTTGCTGAATAGAGAGGGGGATGTCGATAGCTTAGAGACCTATTTGCGTGAGTTGACTTCATAACTTTGCTTGTCTAGCTTTTTGCCTTTCTCTTGATTAATTATTTGTGTAATGGCGTTGGCCTTTTGACTTGCAGAATCAATGGCGCCACTAACAGCTGCAGAGAGGAAGCAGTACTTGGCGGAGCTGAAGGCCAAGAGGTCGGGCGGGGTGGCTGACACTGGCGACTCTTCTGGGCTCATCCTTCGTAAGTCCAAAAAGAGAACCGAGATTGCTCTTGACGCTCAACCTGAGTGTACTGTGGACGTGGCGCAGGAGAAGACTCAGGAGGAGAAGAAAAGGAAGGCGGCGGATCGGGAGGAGGGGGTGATAAAAGAGAGGAGGTCGAAACGGGCGCATTCTCATCCCGCCATTGAACTTTCTGGCCCCAGCCGGGATGTTCGGTCTTTCTGGGATAAGGATTTTGATTTCGAAGCCTACGTGAAAGAAAAGATGGTTTGCAACCCTGACGATGTGACAGCTGGGATGCAGAACCCTGTTCCTTTTGCGACGAGGGATATCGGCGTGAACTGTTTGCGGTCTATTATGCTTTTGATGTCCGTTGATTGCAAATATGCGGAGTCAGTTCGTAATGGAGAAGCGTTGTTGGAAAGGGTGAAGCTGCTGGAGAAGGAATTACAAGAGGTTCAAGAGGGCAAGGAGAAAGAGGTCAAGGAGGCGGCGGAGGCGCTGAGGGCCGAGTTCGACGAGAAAATCAGTGACCTGAAGGTTGGTCATGACGCTGACCTAGCTGGGAAGGACGCGGTGATCATTCGTTTGAGGAAAGAGGTCGCCTCGGGGGTTGATAGGGAGACGGCGTTGCAGGCTGAGGTTGCGGAAGCCAAAGGAGAACTGGCGCTGTCTTTTGAGACTGGGTTTGAGCGTGCGAAGGAGCAGGCCGCCTTCCTCCATCCTGAAGCTGATCTTTCGTCTATAGATTCGTTCAAGATAATCGTAGATGGCGTCCTTGTGGACGAACAATAGTCTTTGTTGTAACTTTAATTTACTTTGAACTTTCTTGAATTTGTATTGATGCGTGATTTGTACTATATTTCGTTGGTTTCTTGTTCAATGATGGCGATGATAATGCTTCTTGGGTGGTAGTTATTACTTGTACGTTTTCTCGATTTATTTAAGATTGTCGAATCCGTTGAGCTTTCCGGTGTTATTGCTCTATTGAGGCATCTTATGTATGAATTCTTTTATTTTCGCGACGTGTTCGTTTTCTTCTTGCGACGCCTTAGTGTTAAGGACTTAAGTGGCGATTTTGTTTTTCGGCTCGCGACGTCTTAGAGCCCTCTTGGGGGTTAAGGAATTAGGCGGCGATCTTGTTTTTCGGCTCGCGACGTCTTAGAGCCCTCTTGGGGGTTAAGGAATTAGGCGGCGATCTTATTTTTCGGCTCGCGACGTCTTAGAGCCCTCTTGGGGGTTAAGGAATTAGGCGGCGACCTTATTTTTTCGGCTCGCGACGTCTTAGAGCCCTCTTGGGGGTTAAGGAATTAGGCGGCGATCTTGTTTTTCGGCTCGCGACGTCTTAGAGCCCTCTTGGGGGTTAAGGAATTAGGCGGCGATCTTATTTTTCGGCTCGCGACGTCTTAGAGCCCTCTTGGGGGTTAAGGAATTAGGCGGCGACCTTATTTTTTCGGCTCGCGACGTCTTAGAGCCCTCTTGGGGGTTAAGGAATTAGGCGGCGATCTTATTTTTCGGCTCGCGACGTCTTAGAGCCCTCTTGGGGGTTAAGGAATTAGGCGGCGATCTTATTTTAAGCTCACGACGTCTTAGAGCCCTGTCTTTTAGGGTTAAGGAATTAGGTGGCATTTTCATTTTAAGCACACGACGTCTTAGAGCCCTGTCTTTTAGGGTTAAGGAATTAGGTGGCAACCCCTTTGGGGTTAGGCGCGCCCTTTGTGAGTTGATGCTACCCCGCTTGTTTCGGCGATATCTGTGATATTGGAGTGAAACAGAGATAAGAGTAAACGGAAATTGGTGCCTCATTAAAAACCCAGCTCTCGCGGGGAAAAGAGTGCTCCCTTATTCCTCTTTGTTAATTGACATCAAAATACAAAAAATTCAAAAGAAAATGCAAGCAAGACTTCACAGCAGCTCGACCTTGTTTGGCTTGTTTGTAGGAATGGTGAAGTACTCAGCTGTAGTAATGGCGTAGGTTGGCGGCATTCCAGGTTCGTGGTATCGTGTCTCCATTCAGCTCCTCCAACTTGTATGCTCCGTGTGCTAGCTTTTCCCTGACTCGGTATGGTCCTTCCCAGTTGGGAAGTAACTTTCCAATTCGGGTGGGCGCGACGACCTGTCTTAAGACCAAATCTCCTTCTTTCATGTCTCTTGGTATTACTTTTGAATTGTACCGGCGGGCTGCTCTTTGTTTGGCGGCGAATTCCCGGATGTGGGCGGCCTCCCGTACCTCGTCAATCATGTCTATCCCGCATAGTAAGCTCGCTTCATTAGCCTCCTCTGAGAAGTTCTCCCGGCGCCACGTTGGTGTGTCAATTTCTACGGGCAGCATAGCGTCCGCGCCGGATACCATGGTGAACGGGGTTTCCTTGGTTGTGGAATGAGGCGTCGTGTGATATGACCAGAGCACTTCATGTAATTGGTCAGCCCAAAGTCCTTTGGCGTCGTCAAGCTTCTTTTTTATGCCGTTCAAGATCACCTTGTTTGCAGATTCGGCTTGCCCGTTTGCTTGGGGATGGATGACTGAAACAAACTTCGTCTGGATTCCGAGTTGATTGCAGAATTCTACCACCTTGGAACTGGCGAACTGGGTCCCGTTGTCAGATACTATAACTTTGGGAAGCCCAAACCTGCATATTATTTTCTTGGCCAAATACATCCCTGGGTCCTTTAAGTTTCACGTTTTTTCCGGATCGGTCCTTTAAGTTTGTAAAGTTTCAGATTGGTCCTTTATGTTTGCAAAAGCTTACGCCGTTACCCTTTCAGTCAACTTCCGTTAAAAAAAAGATGATGTGTCCGTTATGTGGGTGATGTGGCATTAAACGCAGCGTTTTGGTGAACCAGCGTGTCAAAACAGAAACTATTCATCATCCTCCTCATTTTATGAAATTAGGGTTTGAGAATTGGGGGAAAATCAAAAACGAAAATTGGGGTAAAATAGAAACTATTGTGTTACACTTCAATCTCGATCTGCTACTGCACTTGCGAATTCAAAACGTTTCCTTAATCAAAGGTTTGTTTCTTTCTTATTCTTCTTTGCGAATCCAAACGTTTCTTCACTTTTTCGTTTATTCTTCTTCGTTTTTTCGTTTATTCTTTGTATAGGTGTACTTTTCTGTAGTTTCAGAGTATGTTTTACTCATTTGTAGTTGTTTATAGTGGTCCATTTGTTTATTGTCACGTGGTCCCATAGTTGTTTGTTTTTGTATGTTGTCTCATTTGTTTTATTCACTTTACAGGTAGCAAATGCCTCGTTTTTATATTGAATTCCACCATGGTGGGTATTTTGATGAGAACACACATTACCAAGGAGATGTATCAGAATGGGAATGTGACAGTGAATATTGGGGTTTTTATGAAGTAAAAAAACTAGCAAGAGAAATGAAGTACACTAATGTTGATCAGATGTGGTACAAGGCTGGTGAAGAGTGGAGGCAATTGACAGATGACAATGGGGCAGCTGAATTGGTAGAATTGGCTATAGCTAATGGAAAGGTACACATATACTTAATACATGCTATTTGTCAACCTGAGATTATAACTGCAATTGGTTATGGCCCTACTGATGAGGACCAAATTGATGAGGACCAAAATGATGGGGACCAAAATGATGGGGCCCAACCTACTGAGTCATAACATAATGAGTTCCCATCTCCTGAGGCCCAACCTGATGAGGCCCAACCTGATGAGGCCCAACCACCTGAAACTGATGTGGCCCAAACTGATGAGGCCCAACCACCTGAAACTGATGACTTCCCATCTGCTGAGGCCCAAACTGATGAGGCCCAACCACCTGAAACTGATGACTTCCCATCTGCTGAGGCCCAAACTGATGAGGCCCAACCACCTGAAACTGATGAAACTGATGAGGCCCAACAACCTGAAACTGATGAGGCCCAACCAACTGAGGCCCAAATACCAGAAGATTACTGTGAGGGTGATGGAAATTTAAGTGACATAGTGTTTGATGATTCAGATGTTGATAATTTTCTTGATGAAGAGGTATTGATTAATGAAGTAGGTAATAGTGAACCACTAAAGAAACAGAAAAATAAGGGTGGTAGGCCTAAGAAACAATTGCTTAATGTTGAAAGGGAAACAGAACAGAGTAGTGCCAACAAGGGTGTAGTTAATGAGGATGATGAATCTAGTGATGATATGTCATTTAGTGTTGGTCCAAAAAAAAAGAGAAAGGTCAAAGGTTCAGATGATGAGTATAATTCATTAGAGCTAGAAACTGATTATGATGACTCAGAGGATGAGGAGAAAGAGCACTATCCTCCGTTTGTTATGCCTAAGAAAATGGTTGATTTTAAGTGGACACTAGGGAGTAAGTTTTCTACAAAGGATGAGTTTAAAGAAGCTGTCATTAACTACTCAATTTACAACGGTTATGATTTAAGGTATATAAAAAATGACAATGTTAGAGTGAGGGTAGGCTGTAAAGAGGGATGCCCATGGGTTGCACTGTGTTCAAAAGTGACTGGTGAGGATACTTGGCAGTTGAGGAAACTTGTAGATCAACATTCCTGTCCTAAAGAGTACAAGCTGAGGTTTCTGACTTCAAACTGGTTGGGGAAAAAATTGATGCCAAGTGTCAGAGAGAACATCAATATAAGGCTCACTGATATTTCTACAAGAGCTCATGAAAAGTGGAATGCTGGTGTTAGCAAGACAAAAGCATACAGGGCTAGAAAGGCAGCTGTTGACTTAGTTGATGGATCATTTAGAGAGCAGTTTAAGAGGCTATATGATTATGGTCATGAAATAATTAGATCAAATCCTAATTCTACTTTGAAGATACAAGTTCAACCTACTGAGCAGTCTGAAGAACAAAATGAGGAAGGCTACATTTTGAGACCATTACTACCTAGTTTTCAAAGAATGTACATGTGTCTTGATGGTTGTAGACAGAGTTTCACCAAATGTAGGCCATTTATTGGACTAGATGGTTGCTTTTTAAAGGGGTTTTATGGGGGTATGATACTTGCAGCAGTTGGCAGGGATCCAAATGAGCAGATGATGCCAATTGCTATTGCACTTGTTGAAGGTGAAACCAGAGATTCTTGGACATGGTTTCTTGATCTTCTGATCAAAGATTTAGGAGGACAAGAAGTATGCAAACAAGTAACCTTTATGTCAGATCAACAGAAGGTAATAACATTTTTTTCTGCTTTTATTTGTATTTCAAACATTTTTCATATATTCATACAAATCTGGCTACATTTATATTTTATGAATCTGCTTCAAATATATGACTATTGATGATAATAGGGACTGTTGCCTGCCATGGAAGAACTGCTACCTGGGGTTGAGCAAAGATTCTGTGTGAGGCACCTATATAGTAATTTTAGAAAGCAATATCCAGGAAAGCATTTGAAAGAACTTATGTGGAAAGCTGCCAATTCAAGTTATCCCCAAGCATGGGAGAGGACAATGAGGGAAGTGAGAGTAGTCAGTGAGGGTGCTTTCAAGTGGTTGTGGAAGATTCCACCAAGATATTGGAGTAAGTCTCAGTTTACTGCCAATTCTAAATGTGATATCTTGGTAAATAATATGTCAGAAACATTCAATAGTGTGATTGTTGGACCAAGGGGAAAACCTGTTGTAACTATGTTTGAGGAGATAAGAGTATATTTAATGGAACGTTGGGTAAAAAATAGAGAAAGGTTTGATAATCTTGAAGCTGGTGCAGTGTTACCCAATATTCAGAAAAAAATAGTGAAAGCAATTGAACTGTCAAGATATTGGATGTGCAGGTAAGAGCTACATGTTTTTTTTTCAATTTAATATCCAAATGATTTTGATTTATTCATATTCTTAATATTCTTTTTGAAATTTGAGCAGACCTGCTGGTTTGATGATCTATGAGGTGTATAGAATCAACAACCAGTCAGTTGAAAAGTATACTGTCAACTTGCAGAATATGGATTGTTCATGTAGACTTTGGAGGTTAACAGGTAATCTGCCACCCCCATAAATCTGCTATATGACTATTGTTTTATGCCACCCCCATATGACTGTTGTTACCTGATATAAATCTGCTATTGTTCATATGACTGTTGTTGCACATATGACTGTTGTTGCACATATAAATCTGCAGTTGAAATCTGCAGTTGCACATATGACTGTTGTTGCCTGATATAAATCTGCTATTGTTCATATGACTGTTGTTGCACATATGACTGTTGTTGCACATATAAATCTGCAGTTGAAATCTGCAGTTGCACATATGACTGTTGTTGCCTGATATAAATCTGCTATTGTTCATGACATCAGGAATACCATGTTGCCATGCCATAACCTGTTATAAATACAGAAATGAGGACCCTGCAAACTGCATACCATCTTTTTACAGGAAAGAAGCATATGTGGCTTGCTACCAGCCTATGATATATCCAACAAATGGCGAGAACCTTTGGGAAGCTACACCTTACCCAGATATATTACCACCTCCAGTGAGAAGGATGCCAGGGAGGCCAAAGAGATCAAGGAATAAGGCTGCTGATGAGAAGCAAAAAGATCCATCACTTGTTAGCAAAAGAAGGATACAAAACAAATGTAGCATTTGTAAACAACCTGGGCATAAGAGCAGATCATGCAAAGTTGTTCCTCCAACTCAGCCACAATCTTCTACTCAGGCACCTACAACTGAGCCACAATCTGCACCAACTCAGCCACCCACACCAACTCAGCCACAATCTGCACCAACTCAGGCACCTACAACTCAGCCACAATCTTCTACAACTCAGGCACCTGTACCAACTCAAGAATCTGCACCAACTCAGGCACCTACTACTCAGGCAAGTAAGAAAAGGAAGAATCCTGCTCAGACTAAGAAAAGTAAGACTGCTCAGACTACCTCATCCCAACCCATTCCAGATGAAAATGTACAAAGGCTTAAAAGACTGAGGAAGGTTGGTACTTCAACTCAACCCACAGCAAGTGCAACATCTTCTTTGTTCAATGAAGGGGCAACATCTACAAGATGCACAAGATCAAAGTTGCAGACTAGGAAAGCTACATCTTAGACTTAGGAAGTATTTAGACTGTGATGTTTTTAATGTAATCTGCCATCATTTTGGATGTATGATATGGCAGTCTTTTTGGCCAATATATGTATGAATTGGTGTCATTTTGGATCTGTCGTTTTAGATGTAATTTGATGATGAACACAGCTGATCATCTTTTTGATATGACAGATTTTATGAAATGGAATCATGCTACATGCTACTTATTTAATAGTTATGGATTCGTATCAATTTATTCTGGTTTCAATTAATTTCTAAGCTGCCTATTATAAGAAAATGCAGTCTGTCTATGAATATGCAGTCTGGTTTAAATTTATTCTGCCTATTATTAGGTGCCTACCAAATATGCGGTCTTTTTTTTTCTGCTTGGTTAAAAAGTATTTGGGCTGTTTGTAATAAGGAATACTTTGTTCAAACTCTTGTTTCATTAATGTGCTTGTTAACAAATTACAACACCTTCAAACATTACAACACTTCTCACATTACATCACTTCCAATTCAACACACAATACATTGCACAACACACTAAACTCATTCATTACATAAACAACACAGAATACAGGGATCCAAACTAGCACAATACATCACTTCAAACTAACAAAAATCAAACCAATTGTAGTCATGAAACATAACACAGTCAACAACAAACAAGTAACAATAACCATCTTCAACATATATTTTCTTGAATTTTCTTCATTTTTAGCCCTGCTTATTTTCCCTTTCATTTTCATTAGCTCCATGTCCTTCTTGCAACAATCAACACATTGAGTTCCAACGTTATGTGTTTGTGTTTGTTCTTCATTTTGTGTTCCTGCCTGAGTTTGGGTTTGTGCTTCTGGTTTTCTTTTTGATATCCAATCGAAATAACCACACCCAGCTTCAGCATCATCAGGCTATGAAACAGAAAAAATAAACAATGAATTAGGCAACAACCACACCAGTCATAAAATTAACATATCATTAACATATAATTACTCAATTACCTTCCAATCTCGACATCCCCAGAATTTTCGTCCTCTGTTTGGCCCCAATTTAGATACTGTGCGAAGAACACATGGTTCATTACACCAACACTGTGGATCCTCGCGCCTACCACTGGAATGAAAAGAACTAGTAATCTGGTAACGAGAATTCGAAGAATTGGGACGATTTGAAGCCATGCTTTCCTTCAAAAAGAAGAATGGGTGAAGATGAAGAATGGAGTAACACGCTGGTTGAAGAGGATGATGAATAGTTTCTATTTTCCCCCAATTTTCGTTTTTGATTTTCCCCCAATTCTCAAACCCTAATTTCATAAAATGAGGAGGATGATGAATAGTTTCTGTTTTGACACGCTGGTTCACCAAAACGCTGCGTTTAATGCCACATCACCCACATAACGGACACATCAGCTTTTTTGTAACGGAAGTTGACTGAAAGGGTTACGGCGTAAGCTTTTGCAAACTTAAAGGACCAATATGAAACTTTACAAACTTAAAGGACCGATCCGGAAAAAACGTGAAACTTAAAGGACCCAGGGATGTATTTGGCCTATTTTCTTCCAGTAGAAGCGTATTACTCTGTCTGCCGTGATTTTGGCGACCGCTTCGGCCTCGACCCACTTCGTGAAGTAATCCACTCCGACTATGAGAAATTTCAGTTGTCCCGGTGCCAACGGGAATGGGCCTACAATATCCACTGCCCACTTATGGAAAGGCCATGGGGAAAAGACCGAGGTGAGTTCGCAGGCAGGGGCGTGCTTCTTATCAGAAAACCTTTGACACTTGTCACACTTTCGTACAAAGTCTGCGCTCTCTTGGATCATTGTTGGCCAGTAATAACCTGCTCTCAACAGCTTTGCGGCCAAGGATCGTCCGCCGATGTGGCTCCCGCACACGCCTTCGTGCACTTCTAAGAGGACGAGGTGGGTTTCGTTTTCACCTAAGCATCTGAGCAGAGGCGATGCCTTGCCTCTCTTGTATAATTTGCCAGCGACCATGCAATACTTCGAAGCCTTTTTTCGTATCTGCAGTTCTTCCTCCTCGCTTTTGGGATTAAACGCTCCCGTGAGGTATTTGATGAGAGGCGTCATCCACCCCTCCTCCTCATTCTCTACGGCGCCTACTTCCATGATCTCTGTGCTGGGGGCCGCCAGCACCTCCTGGATGACCGTTCTGTTGTTCCCCGGGCGTTTGGTGCTTGCCAGTTTAGACAAAAGGTCGGCTCTTGAATTCTGTTCTCTTGGAACGTAGATTGCTTCGAAGAACTTGAAGGTGGAGGCTAAACTGTTGACCTTTGCTAAGTATTTGGTAAGTTGACTGTCCTTCGCTTGGTATTCCCCGGTAATTTGGCTCGTCACCAACTGGGAGTCGCTCTTCGCCCTCAAATTTTCTGCTCCCATCTCTTGTGCCAGCTTCATGCCCGCTACCAGGGCTTCATACTCTGCTTGGTTGTTGCTCGCCTTGAACTCAAATCTCAGCGACTGCTCTATGATTAAGCCCCCTGGACCCTCCAATACTATGCCGGCTCCACTACCTTTGAGGTTTGATGATCCGTCGACCGATAACAACCATACGAAAGGGGCGACCTCTTCCACCGGGGATGAGAATTCTACTAGGAAGTCAGCCAGGACCTGTGACTTTATGCTGCCTCTAGGAAGATATTGAATGTCATATTCGGACAATTCCACTGCCCAGGATACCATTCTTCCCGCCAGGTCTGGTTTCCCCAACACTTGCTTGATGGGGTAGTTGGATTTGACAACAACTCTATGTCCTTGAAAATATGGTCGCAGCTTCCTCGCTGTTGCTACTACTGCTAGAGCCAGGCGTTCTATTTTCTGGTATCTCAGCTCTGCTCCCTTGAATACCTTGCTCACAAAGTATACTGGTTTTTCACCTTCGTCAGAATCTTGCACAAGGACGGAACTCATAGCGTTTTCCGATATAGATAGGTAGAGGAAAAGGATGGCGCCTGCGTCTGGGCGATGCAGAACGGGCGGGCTGGAAAGGAACGTCTTAATCTTTGCGAACGCATCTTCGCACTCTTCCGTCCATTGGAAAAGTTCCTTCTTCTTTATTGAGGCAAAGAAAGAGAAAGCTTTATCGCCGGCGCATGATAAAAACCTGGAGAGCGCTGCGAGCCTACCCGTCAACTGCTGCACCTCCTTGATGCTAGAGGGGCTTCTCATGTTGATTATCGCCTGACACTTGTCAGGGTTTGCCTCGATACCGCGCCGGGTCAGCATGAAGCCTAGGAATTTTCCTGCGTGAACCCCAAAAGAGCATTTGGCCGGGTTGAGACGCATGTTATACGCGCGAACTTGATCGAAGATCTCTTCCAGGTCCTTTGCATGGCTTTTGTCATGTTTTGTTTTTACTACCAGATCGTCGATGTAGACCTCCAAATTCTTTCCGATTTGTTCTGCAAAGGCGGTGTCCATTAATCTTTGAAAGGTGGCGCCGGCGTTCTTTAAACCAAAAGGCATAACTTCGTAGTGGTAGTTGTGGTGATTAGTCATGAAGGCCGTTTTTGGGGCGTCGAGAGGATCCATCTTTATTTGGTTGTAACCGGAGTATGCGTCCATGAAACTCAGGGTTTGGTACCCTGACGCGTTGTCGATGAGGTGGTCAATGTTTGGGAGGGGATATGGGTCTTTTGGGCAAGCGGTGTTCAGATCGGTGTAGTCGACGCACATGCGCCATTTTCCGTTAGCTTTCTTTACGAGGACGACGTTCGCCAGCCAGGTAGGATACTTGATTTCACTTATGAAACGGGCGTCTCTTAACTTGGCCACCTCTTCATCTACTGCTTTCCTCCTTTCTTCGCCTAATTTCCTTTTGCGCTGAGCCACTGGCTTCACTCCTGGGCGTAGGGCGAGGTGGTGGCATACGATGGTAGGGTCGATGCCGGGCATGTCCGATGGTTGCCAGGCGAACAGGTCTAAGTTTCTTCTCAGGAGATCCACTAGATTTTGCTCTTCGGCGGGATCCAAAGAGGTCCCCACCTTGGTGGTTTGATGTGGCTCCGGGCCTATTGTGACTTCCTTCAGATCCTCCGTGGGTTCAAGACGTTCGTTCTGGAATTCTTCCCTTGGATCCAAGTCGATGACGTTAACTTGCAACGTTTTGCTGTGGCTGCGAAGTTGCTGGATCTGTTGCCGTACTGCTTTCGCCGCCTCCGGGTCCATGAACAACGAGGGCGACGGTGGTCGTTTTCGGGTCGGTTATCAGAGTTCAACAAGCTGCGATTGAAGGCTCCCGGTCGGGACTGCGAATTTCGGAGGGACTAACTGACGTTTTGAACAAGAAACGGGGCGTTTGATTAGAGTTAGAGGTAGGTCTGGGGTTGAATCACGGCGGATTCAAAGGCTTTGAGGTCACTTCTGGGAGGTATAGTGGATACACGGCGCTCTGATGGCTCTCAGGGGCCGTGGATCGATCGTTTTTCTCTGGGAGACGGTGGCTAGGTCAGTTTTACCGTAGCCCCACGGTGGGCGCCAACTGTACTGGCAGTGAGTACAATGCTTCTAGAAACTAGGGTTTCTGTGCTGTGTTTAGGTCATGCCTCGGGAATGGTCCCGAGGTTACTATTTGTAGCCTTTTTTGGGCCTACCCGGTCATGGTTTTGGGCCTAAATCATAAAAGGGCCAAAACCATGACTTGGGCGCCCTCGTAAGCTGCCGAGGGCGCCCCCAAAAGGTTATGTGTGATTGTCAAGTGGGTCCTCTGCCCTCTTGGAGGACGTCCAGCCCTATTTTAAGGGTTCACACCCTTGGCTTTGGGGTCTTAATTCCTAGATAGTGAGAACTACGGTCCAGGAAGAGTTAATGAGAAAAAGGCAATAAGCCTTGTGAAGGTTACATCTTGCAATGTTTAACAATAAATAGCCTAACAATGTAGAATTTTTATTTAGTAAGCTGATTGCTTGAAAACACATAGAAAAATATTCTTCACCTATTTACTATTTTCAGTTGACACACTAATGTTTTTTCTTGTTTAATGCCAACTATAGACCTTCCACCCATCTTGTACACAACACCCACAACTACATAAAAAGAGAACGCATCAATGCAAAAACAGTAGAGAAAAAAAATAAGAACAATGTCTTGAGTGGCTTTTTGATCTTTCAATCTCTTTTTCCTATTCCTGTGTTTTTGGTTTATATAGAGTGACTGAAAACTATTTGTGTATACAAAATTCAAATTGAAATGCGATCAATATTGTCAAACATGGATCACGAAAAATAGGATTTGTTCAAATTATGCTATGCTACAATGCTATTACTATAGCAGCGCTCTAGCCACTATTTGACAACACTTTGTACTAAATAACACACCACCCTTTGAAATATGATGGCTGGTTCACGAGTTCGCCGTCATTTTATGCAGCTTGTTTGACTATGTTGCGTGTGGGTTTTATGGCATGAAAGAAATAATAGAATTATCAAGAACAAGGAAAGTACAATTCACCAATTGTTAGGGAAAGTAAAACTACATTCTTTTCGGTGGATGAAGGTCAATAATATTAATGTTAGTCTAAATTTTCATATGTGGTGGTCGAGCCCGTTTGTTTGTCTGGCCATCGGTTAATTTCCTTTTGTTTTGGTTCCTTTGTGACTTGTTTCGTTGTATACTTTTGAGGTTCTCTTTGGCACACCTTGTGCTGACAAGGAGCCTCCTTTATTCGTAATATATTCCATTTTAGCTTGTTAAAAAAAATGATAAAATGTATGGTAAAAAAAACCGTTAATGATGCATTAGTATTGTAAAGCGACTTATGATAAAACACATAATTTTTTTCAAGATGACTTATAATTAAATAGGGAAGGAGTTTTTTTTTTCTGAGCAAAGGGGAAGGAGTATGATTGAAAACAAACAATAATTAAATGATAGAAAAGTCTTTTAAACTATAACATTACCTTAAAAATTGTGATTTTTTCTTATAAATAGAACTGATTTTTTTTTTTTTTGAAAAAAAGTTTCCTATAATAAAGACCGAAATACTAACTTATTCATTTACTCGTTGAAAACCAGTGTAAAATCAATAACGAAAATAAAACCTTGCATTAACTACAATTCATTGTAATTAACCAGAGTGCAATTAAAATAATTAATTCATATCAAATTTAATAAAAAACACCCTTCTCCAACTAGACAAAATATTTCTTTGTCTGTAAACAAAATGATAGTCACCACGAGAAACGAAAGATCACCGATTAACAATATCAAAATTTGACCGTTGAGGTAGGTCTCAAGAATTTGATGCCCATATTATTATTGTTTTGAAATAATTAAATGGCCATATTTGATGTACCCATATTTAATAATATTTTTTTTTTTAAAATAATTAATATTTTTGGATGGTCTGTTAATAATTGATTGCAAATTTGCATGTTTAAAATTGACCACCTTTTGAAAACAAATAAATCTGACTGCTTTAAAATAAAATATTTCCATTAACGATAATTCATTGTAGTAGTAATTGAAGGTGAGAAAAACACAAGAAGGGGAGGGGGTTTGAATTGTGTTTGCTTTTTCTTTCTCAAAAACTAAGAGTTAGTTCAGCTTCTGATGTATGATCAGAATCTGAAACTAAGTTCAGAGTTCAGACACAGCGGATTAAAAGTAAATGAGAGAGAGAGGACACAAACAATTATCCTGGTTCCTTCCGCAACCCGAAAGTAGTCCAGTCCCCTAATCACTTACAAGAGATTTTTCACTATAATCCAATGATTACAAATTGCTTAAGAACAAAGCAAGAGACTTCCTATGCTGAAACACACAATAAGAGACTTCTGATTGCTCAAGCACAAAACAAGAGACTTCTGATTGCTCAAGCACAAAGCAAGAGACTTCTTAACAAACAGAATTACAAAGAAATATGTTTGGTTTGAACACTTAATATACTATCAGTGGTGTTTACAAAATACAACACAGTTTATCAGACTTTAGACTTAAGAAATTCTAAGATAAGATTTGTAAGAATTTCTAAGTATTTGATGGGTATTGAATTTGGTAGAGTTTTGGCACTTTTCAAATTTATAGAGTCTTGTATATGTGTAACCTTTCGCCAAGTCTTCAGTCCTTTATATAGAGGAGTAGAGAGACGTTGAGAAGATGCCAAATCATCAATAGAGTCGTTTTATTTGAAGCTGAAGATGAGAAAAACACACACAAGAAGGGGGGGTTGAATTGTGTGACTCTAAAAATTTGTTTCTTTTCTTTTCAAAACTTAAGTCAGGTTCAGAAGCTGATAAGAATCAGTTCTGAACTGTTATCAGTAGTTATGCAGCGGATTCAATGAAGAAAAGAGAAGGGTAAAGAGAGGACACAGCAAATTATACAGGTTCCTTCTCAATGTGAGAAGTAGTCCTGTCCCCTTGTATCCAACAAGAGAGTTTCACTATAATCAGTTCTGATTACAATTGCTCAATCACTAAGAAAGAGACTTCCAGCTGCTCAATCACAAAGAAAGAGACTTCTATGCTCAACCACCAAGGAAGAGGCTTCCAATGCTCAAGTCACTAAGACAAGAGACTTCTCAATGCTCAAGTCACAAAGACAAGAGGCTTCTGACTCAGACCACAAAGGAATGAGGTTACAATTGCTTAGTATACAGACTAAGACTTAAGGGACCAAACTGGTTTACAAAATGAAATAGTTTGGGATGAACACTTGATCAAATATCAGAGGTGTTCTCTTAATACAACTCAGGTTAAGACTCTTAACCTTAAGAAATTCTAAATTACAAAGATGAAAAAATTTCTAAGAGGTTGGGTAACTTGCGTATTTTTGACAGCAAAACAGAGCAAGAGTTCAGTTCTTTGTTTTCAAGAGTCTTCAACATTTTCTTCTTCAAATCTTCCTCCTTTTATAGACAAAAATAGAGCTGTTGAAGATTTGCTGGATTTCAGGAAATTAGCCGTTGCAAATGGACTAGGTTGCTGCAATTGTGTGCTGCACTTTTTCTGTCAGAACAGGGCAGGTGCCATTTTTGAATTGGCCCACCTTAAAAACTGGAGAATGTTTGGGTCAGGGAGACAACTGTTTCATTGAGTTGTTCTGACACCTCCAGGCATTAAATGCGCACAGTACTGGTCAAAATCCATGCCACATCAGCTTCAGAAGCTTCTCAGTGAACAGTGATCAGAAGCTGCTTCAGTTGTACGGATCAGAAGCTGGTCTTCAGGAGTTGACTGTTGCGTTGACTTCATCAGAGGCACCCAGTCTTCAGAAGCTGCCTTCAGACCCAGAAGCTGAACTTCAGAAGCACTACTTCAGGACCAGTCTTCCTTTAGCTTTTGCAACCATGCTTCTTGGCTTTCCTTCTTGCTTTTTAGCTTGTTCTTCATAACTATTATTAATCAATACTTGTTATGCATGAGGTTCTGAAACACTTGAACAAAGCATTAGCAAATAACCAATTTTCTCTTTAATACTTTGTTATCATCAAAACTATAAAGAGAGATATGTTTACACATAAATGTTTCAACAATCTCCTCCTTAATTCAGATGAGAGTTGTTTAACACATTTTGTTCCAACAATCTCCCCCTTTTTGATGATGACAAACATAAGTATTAAAACAGAAAATTGTTGTTAACTTAATTAACAAGTTAACTGCAGGGTGTGAGGTTTGTAAGCTCCCCCTGAGTTTGATCCAAGTTAATTAAGTTCAGTTAAAAACATAAATGTGAAAATTTCAGAATTGTTATTAAGTTTAATTAACAATCTGACTTCAGAAGAGGTTTGTAAGCTCCCCTTAGGTCTGACAATCCTCAAGGTTAGGTTTGTAAGCTCCCCTTGATTCTTATTCATGTTAATTAATCTTAACTTAAAACAATATGGTGAAATTTACACTCAGAATTTAAACTGACTTGTTAACTTCAGGTTCTGAGGTTTGTAATCTCTCCCCCTAAGTCTGATAATCCACAGGATGAGTTTTGTAAGCTCCCTGAGTCTTATCCAAGTTATTTTAAATTCAATTTACTCACTAAGAGTAATGTATCTCACAAGCAAATATCAAAGCCAGAATTTCACTTCAAGGGCTAAGAGTTAAAAATTGTTCTCATAAGTTAAATTCAGTCAGAATTGCATCAGAGCTAGAGCTTGACTAATCAGTATCAGAGCTAGCTTAACAATTGTATCAGAGCTTAATCCTAACAATTGTATCAGAGCTTAATAGCTTAATAAGCTTAGTTCTTCTGACAGTTTTAACTTATTTGAGCTCAGGTGCTTTAATACTTGTTTTACTTTCTCCCCCTTTTGTCATCAACAAAAAGTATTACTTTCTCCCCTTAAGACAGAAAAATTCTCCCCCTTTATCAAGAAGGTTGGAAAATATATCTGTATCAGAGCAGAAAAGGATTTGAAAAGAGTTGAAATCATGTATCAAAGCAGTTCAGTTTCCCCCTTTTTAAAAGAGTTTGAAAGCAGTTCTGACCCAAGTTTGAAAATATTTCAAAAAGGATATAAAATTGGGGGGGTTGAACCAACTGAGATTGTGAGATGTTTGTGCAATCATATGGATAATCAAGCAGCAAAGATGAGTATCAGAGCATACTTGACATTCAAGGATTATATGACTTGTATTTTAAATAGAATGCTGTTCAGAAGCAGAAAAGGTTTAGAGCTTCTGACCAGGTCATTCTGTGTTCAGACATGACTTGTTCAGTATAAATTGGTTCAGTATCAGAGCAAAACAACTCAAGAGGGTATCAGAGCAATTCTTGCAAGAAAGTATCAGAGTTAGATACCAATTGAGGATGTTGTCTCAGAGTCTGATATCAAAGGACAGTGTTAAGACTGCTGAACTGATATCAGAACCTGATACCAAATGAAGGTTTATCTCAGAGGCTGATACCAGATAAAAATATTTCTAAAGACTGAACATTGTCTGAAACACTGGGCTTTTAAAATGTGTCTGTGCTAAACATTTTGAAAGACAAATTGATACCAACTTAAAAATTGTTTGTTAAGCAATTTTAACATTGAATATCAGAGCATAAAATCACATTTTTACTTGATGACTTTGGGAGGAATAGAGTATAAACTTTCAAAGCTTTAATCATCATTGCCCATAGCTATACTTATCGGATTCTGACCAACATTAGATTTTTATCAGATTCAGAAGTCAGAAAATCCAGGTGCTGATCCTTCAGACTCTAAAGTTTTTCAGGCTTAACTTTATTCAAACTCTCAGAAGATGAGTGTTTGATAAGTCTTAGCTTATGATAAACTCAGAATCAAGGAATTCATTCAGATTCAAGCACATTTTCAAGAGATAAAATGCATGTTCAGATTCTTTTTAATAAAATTGAATCTATCTTCTGTTAGGGGTTTTGTGAATATATCAGCCCATTGATGATCAGTATCAATGAATTGAATATCCAAAACACCCTTCTGAACATAATCTCTTATAAAATGATGTTTTATTTCTATGTGCTTGGCTCTAGAATGCAGAATTGGATTTTTTGACAGGCATATAGCAGCAGTATTATCACAATAAATAGGAATATTGTCTGCATGAATCTGATAATCCTCTAATTGATGTTTCATCCAGAGCAGTTGTGTGCTACAACTTGCAGCTGAGATGTATTCTGCTTCAGCTGTTGACAAAGCAATGGTTGCTTGTCTTTTGCTGGCCCAGGATATCAGATTCTCACCAAGAAACTGACAGTTTCCACTGGTGGATTTTCTTTCAATCCTGTCCCCAGCATAGTCAGCATCACAGAATCCAACTAGCTTATAAGCTAGAGATTTCTTATACAGAAGTCCCAAATAAGTTGTTCCTTTCAGATACCTGAAGATTATCTTGACAGCAGTCATATGAGATTCTCTAGGATCTGATTGGAATCTAGCACACAGACATACACTAAATAAAATATCTGGCCTAGAAGCAGTTAAGTATAGGAGAGAACCTATCATACCTCTGTACAGCTTCTGATCTACCTTAGTGCCATTGTCCTCTTTGCTTAAGGTGCAGGTGGGATGCATTGGTGTTGTCATCAGTTTGCAATCATCCAACTGGAACTTCTTCAGAAGCTCCTTGGTGTATTTGGATTGATGAATATACACACCTTCTTTGCATTGGTTGATTTGAATTCCCAAGAAGAATTTCAGCTCACCCATCATGCTCATTTCAAATTCATCCTGCATTAACTTAGAAAATTCCTTGCAAAGGGAGGCATTAGTAGAACCAAATATGATATCATCAACATAGATTTGTACAATTAAGATTTCTTTCTTAACAGTTTTTCTAAAGAGTGTATTGTCAACTTGACCTCTTACAAAACCATTTTTAATTAAGAAGTTGCTTAGCCTTTCATACCAAGCTCTGGGAGCTTGTTTTAGACCATACAAAGACTTCTTCAGTTTAAAAACATGATTTGGATATTTAACATCTTCAAAACCAGGAGGTTGTTTGACATATACTTCTTCAGAAATTACACCATTCAAGAAAGCACTCTTAACATCCATTTGATATAAGATGATATCATGATTAATAGCATAAGAAAGAAGTAACCTGATTGCTTCCAGTCTTGCTACTGGAGCAAAAGTTTCAGTGTAGTCAATTCCTTCTTGCTGGCTGTACCCCTGAGCTACTAATCTAGCCTTGTTTCTGATCACTTCTCCTTGTTCATTGAGCTTGTTCCTGAACACCCATTTTGTTCCAATGATGTTCTTCTGATCAGGTCTTGCCACAAGATCCCATACATCATTCCTTTGAAACTGGTTCAGCTCTTCTTGCATTGCTACAATCCAACCATCATCAGCAAGTGCTTCATCAGCAGTTGTGGGTTCAATCATGGATAACAGGCCAAGCATGGACTCATTCTGAGTGAATGCAGATCTTGTCTTCCTTGGACTGTTCTTGTTTCCAATGATCAACTCCTCAGGATGTGAAGACTTGTACTTGAAGGAGGTTCTGGGTGGATTAGCTTCTGAGGAACCATCAGGGATATGTTCAGAATCATGCTGGTCTTGATTAGCATCAGGAGTAGTGTCATTGCTGGAGAGTTTCTCAGAGTCTTCATTGTTTTCAGCTTCTGAACCTTCATTAGAACCTGAACTGGGTTCAGCTTCTGAAGGTTCTTCTGAGATTCTGACATCTGCAAAACTCTCAACCAGCTCTGGTATTTCACTACCAGGCTTCTTATCATCAAACCTAATGTGTATAGCTTCTTCAACAACATGTGTCTCAGAATTATACACTCTGTATGCCTTGGATCTCTCTGAGTAACCTAAAAAGGTATCCTTTTGAGCCTTGGCATCAAATTTCTTTAGGTAGACCTTATTGTTTAATATGTAACATGTACAACCAAACTGATGAAAATAAGAGATACTTGGTTTTCTTCCTTTAAATAATTCATATGAAGTTTTATTCAGAATGGGTCTGATATAGATCCTGTTCTGAATATAACATGCTGTGTTTACAGCTTCTGCCCAGAAGTACTTAGCAATTTTTGACTCATGGATCATGGTTCTGGCCATTTCTTGTAAAGACCTGTTCTTTCTCTCTACAACTCCATTTTGTTGTGGAGTTCTAGGAGATGAGAACTCATGGAAAATTCCATGGTCTTCACAAAAGTTTTCAAAAGGTTCATTTTCAAATTCACCACCATGATCACTTCTGATTTTCAAAATTTTCAAATCAGTTTCAGTTTGTACTTGTTTGCAGAATTTGAAAAACACATCATATGTTTCATTTTTGGTTCTGAGGAATTTAACCCAAGTCCACCTACTATAATCATCAACAATCACAAGTCCATACTTCTTCCCATTGATTGAGGCTGTTCCAACAGGACCAAATAAATCAATGTGAAGGAGTTCTAGAGGTTTAGAGGTGGAAACAATGTTCTTTGGTTTAAAAGAAGTTTAAGAAAACTTTCCAATTTGGCATGCTGAACACAGCATCTGAGTGATAATCAATCTGGGGCAAGCCTCTGACCAGCTGTAACTTGCTAAGCTTAGACATAAGTCTCCAGTTAGCATGTCCCAGCCTTTTGTGCCACACCCATTTCTCATCACTCACAGACAGAAGGCAAACTACCTTCTGCTGAACCAAATCAGAAAAATTTATTTTATACACATTGTTTTTCCTACAGCCTCTGAACACTACAGACTTATTTTCATTGTTGATTACAGTGCAAGTGTTCTTATTGAACATGACTTCATAATTACTATCACATAATTGACTTATGCTAAGTAAATTATATCTAAGTCCATCTACCAGCCAAACATTATCAATGTACAGGGAAGAGTTACCTATCTTACCAGTACCAATGATCTTTCCTTTCTGACTTCCTCCAAACCCCACAGTTCCTCCCTCTTTCAGAGTCAGGGTTTGGAACATAGACTTGTCCCCTGTCATATGATGCGAGCATCCACTGTCCAGGTACCAGGACCTTTCCTTTTCTTTGGATGACAAGCATATCTGCAATTGAAATAATCTCAGACTTAGGTACCCAGATTTTCATGGGTCCTTTGGGGTTAGTCCTGAAAGGTTTTGGCTTTTTGAACTTGTGTCTGAAGTTATGATGTTCAGACTTGTTCTGATATTTAGGATATGAATCCTTATACCTTGAATAAGTCTGACTTTCATAACCTGAGTGCTTCAGAACCTGAGTTCTCAAATGTTTGGACTCAGACTTCTTCAGAACCTGAGACTTGAAGGTCTTTGGTTCTGATTTGTTCAGAGTCTGACCTTTTGAGTACTTTGGTTCTGATCTCCTCAGAGTTCTAACTTTGTTTACTTCAGGCACAAGGCAAGCTTCAGTTTTGCCTTTCTTAAAACAGTTTGAAGCAGAAAACTGATTGGTCTGCTTTGGCTTGCTTTGCCTAACATTTTGAGATTGAAAATGTTTTGCATTGACTGGTTTAACAGATTTTGAAGTTTTGATGAACCCAGTCTTAGAAAAATTTGAATCAGATTTATTCAGATTCTGAGACTTACTAGTTCCAGGTTCTGAACACTTCAGATTCTGAACAGGTTTAAGTTCAGAGTCTGATTTCCTCTTACTCTCAGGCTTAGGACCTTTTGGCTTAGATTTAGGCAAGGTTTTAACAGTTGCCTTCATCTTACCCTTAGGTACAGAAGCTTCAGAGTCTGAGTTGTTCAGAACTTCTGACTTAGTCTCAGATTCTGATTCTTTCAATTTCTCAGAATTATCAGAAGCAGACACAAAGCATATACCAATGCCTTTTAAAATATCATCAGAACATGAAGGTGAGTTTAAATCAATTGAAGGTTTGAATAAATCATAGCCAATGCCTTCACCTTTGTTTCTGATCATATTATACATCATGGAGGCAATTTTAGTTCTGTTGAATCCAGTTAACATGAAATCCTGAAGAGCTATTTCCTGTTCATTAGGAATCTCTTCAGATTTCTTATGAGCCTCTTTTCTGAGTTCTTCAACTTCTTCATCATATTCAAAAATTTGATTCTGAAGTTTAAGGTTTTCCTCAGACAGCAAGTTTGTTTGATTTTTCAAAATCTTAATTTCTTTTAACTTGCTTTTAAGATGACTCATAAGATCATTAACTGTTTCAATTAAATCAGATCTAGAGAGTTCAGAATATACCTCATCTTCTTCATCAGAATCTGAACATGATTCTGCATCAGAAGATGCAATTGCCATCAGGGCCAGGTTTGCCTCTTCCTCATCAGATTCTGACTCATTGTCCAGATCATCCCATGTAGCCATGAGACTTTTCTTAAGCTTATTTCTGAAATTGCTGGACTTTGAGCTGGACTTCTTTGCTTTTTCCTTTGATTTTTCCTTCTGAAGATCAGGACAATCAGCAATGAAGTGGCCAGGCTTTTTACAGTTGTAGCAGCTTTCCTTCTGGATATCCCTCTTTGAACCAGAACCAGATCCTCTAAAGTTACTGCTTCTGTGAGAGAGTTTTTTCTTTCTATTCATCAGATACTGAAGTCTTTTAGAAATCATTGCAAGCTCATCAGCATCTGAATCTTCATCAGAATTTCCCTCAGGAAACTCTTCTTCAGATTCAATTGCTTTCAAAGCTTTAGCAGTTTTTCTTTTAGACTTCAGAGCTAATGTTTTTAGCTCTCTAACAGACTCATCCTCATTGAGTCCCAGTTCATGCACTTTGAGGGAGCTTATAAGATCCTCAATACTTAGAGTATTCAGATCCTTAGCTTCCTCAATGGCAGTCACTTTAGGTCTCCATTTGGATGGCAGACTTCTAAGGATTTTATTCACATGATCAGCTGTGGTATAACTCTTCTTCAGAATCTGAAGTCCAGAAACCAGAGTCTGAAATCTTGAGAACATAGTCTCAATATTTTCATCCTCTTTCATTCTGAACAATTCATATTGCTGAACAAGTATGTTTGCCTTAGCTTCTCTAACCTTCTGATTACCTTCATAGTTAGAGCAGAGGGATGTGAATATTGCCTTTGCAGTGGACTTGTCACTCAGCTTCTGATACTCAGTGTGAGGCAAAGAGTCCACAATGATACCTCTGACATGATGATGCTTCCTATAGATCTTTCTTTCTGCATCACTCAGAGATCTTCTGTTGACAGCAACACCTTCTTCATCTACAGGTATTGAGATTCCATCTTCAATAATGTCCCATAGAGTATCATCAATCCCAATAATGTGACTATACATTTTACTCTTCCACCAAGAGAATTTTTCTGGGTCACCAGTAAACATAGGAGGTTTATTGTGTGACCTAGACTTCTTTTCTTCAGTACTATAGTCATATTGTACATTTCTTTGATTTCTGGGAGATGGTGGAGGTGAATCACTAGTTGAGGCCATGTTTTTCTCAGGATCCTACTGACACACTGTTAAGTGTTAATATCAGAACCGGAGCTCTGATACCAACTGAAGATGAGAAAAACACACACAAGAAGGGGGGGGTTGAATTGTGTGACTCTAAAAATTTGTTTCTTTTCTTTTCAAAACTTAAGTCAGGTTCATAAGCTGATAAGAATCAGTTCTGAACTGTTATCAGTAGTTATGCAGCGGATTCAATGAAGAAAAGAGAAGGGTAAAGAGAGGACACAGCAAATTATACAGGTTCCTTCTCAATGTGAGAAGTAGTCTTGTCCCCTTGTATCCAACAAGAGAGTTTCACTATAATCAGTTCTGATTACAATTGCTCAATCACTAAGAAAGAGACTTCCAGCTGCTCAATCACAAAGAAAGAGACTTCTATGCTCAACCACCAAGGAAGAGGCTTCCAATGCTCAAGTCACTAAGACAAGAGACTTCTCAATGCTCAAGTCACAAAGACAAGAGGCTTCTGACTCAGACCACAAAGGAATGAGGTTACAATTGCTTAGTATACAGACTAAGACTTAAGGGACCAAACTGGTTTACAAAATGAAATAGTTTGGGATGAACACTTGATCAAATATCAGAGGTGTTCTCTTAATACAACTCAGGTTAAGACTCTTAACCTTAAGAAATTCTAAATTACAAAGATGAAAAAATTTCTAAGAGGTTGGGTAACTTGCGTATTTTTGACAGCAAAACAGAGCAAGAGTTCAGTTCTTTGTTTTCAAGAGTCTTCAACATTTTCTTCTTCAAATCTTCCTCCTTTTATAGACAAAAATAGAGCTGTTGAAGATTTGCTGGATTTCAGGAAATTAGCCGTTGCAAATGGACTAGGTTGCTGCAATTGTGTGCTGCACTTTTTCTGTCAGAACAGGGCAGGTGCCATTTTTGAATTGGCCCACCTTAAAAACTGGAGAATGTTTGGGTCAGGGAGACAACTGTTTCATTGAGTTGTTCTGACACCTCCAGGCATTAAATGCGCACAGTACTGGTCAAAATCCATGCCACATCAGCTTCAGAAGCTTCTCAGTGAACAGTGATCAGAAGCTGCTTCAGTTGTACGGATCAGAAGCTGGTCTTCAGGAGTTGACTGTTGCGTTGACTTCATCAGAGGCACCCAGTCTTCAGAAGCTGCCTTCAGACCCAGAAGCTGAACTTCAGAAGCACTACTTCAGGACCAGTCTTCCTTTAGCTTTTGCAACCATGCTTCTTGGCTTTCCTTCTTGGTTTTTAGCCTGTTCTTCATAACTATTATTAATCAATACTTGTTATGCATGAGGTTCTGAAACACTTGAACAAAGCATTAGCAAATAACCAATTTTCTCTTTAATACTTTGTTATCATCAAAACTATAAAGAGAGATATGTTTACACATAAATGTTTCAACAATCTCCTCCTTAATTCAGATGAGAGTTGTTTAACACATTTTGTTCCAACAGAAGCTTGATCCAACGTTGATTTGTTCCTTGATTTGGACTACGTACCATGAAGAATATCGTTTGAATCCTTTCCTTAAAATGGATTGGATGTCTTGTCCAAGGAGACAAAATTGCAGAGAACGTTTCTGACTCTGAGAAGTTTGCAGAGGTCGTGGTTGTACTATGTCCTTGATGACAGTGACACCAGTTGACTTCTGATACTTCAAAGTCTGAGTCTTCAGCTTCTGATCTTTCAGCTTCTAATCCTCCAGACTTTAGATCCTTCAGCTTCTAAGACTTCAACTTCTGACTTGCAACACAAGCTTCCAACAATATTTCCTTGCTCTTAAACTTGTTCCTTCAGAACCGAACTTGATTGATACTTGAATAATTTTTAGTCTATGGTCCTGCACACTTGAAACAAGCATTAGCATATCCAATTTTCTTTTTAATACCTTGTTATCATCAAAACTCAAAAGAGGCATTGTTTACACATTTTGTTCCAACAATCTCTCCCTTTTTTATGATGACAAACACATGTATTAATAGAAATTTTTTGTTAATTTAATTAACAAGTTGACTATAGGGTCTGAGGTTTGTAAGCTCCCCCTGAGTCTGATAGTTCACAAGGTGAGGTTTGTAAGCTCCCTCTGAGTTCTATCCAAGTTAATTAAATTCAGATTTAATCACTAATCAAAAGATTCACTCAGAATTATCTCACAGTTTTAGGTTCAGAGGCTAAGAGATGAGAAGAAGTTCTCCTAAGTTAATTAATTTTAAAAAATTAACTTATTGTGGCTCAGAGCCCGAAATTACTGTACTTTACTCCCCCTTTTGTCATCAACAAAAAGTTTAAATAAGAAAAACATACAAGAGAGAGAGAAATATTAAGATCAGAGTGAGAAATTTTCATGCAATCATAAGCAAGCATTGTATCAAAAACACAGTATCAGAGTAAACATAGTATGCAGAAGCAAGCATCATAAATGAATAAGGACAAAAGTATTCAAAAGCAGACAGTTTAAACAAACAAAATTCAAAAGCAAATAAAATAAAAGCTAGGTGTGCATTCTAAGGTTGGGGAGGTTTCTTCAGAAGCTCCAGTATAGCACTGATTCCAGACTTCATTTCATCTTGACTTGCTAGAATCTAAGTTTGTTGTTCTGCCATGACTTGAATTTTGCTTTCCAAAGCATCTTGTTTTGCTCTCTGTGCAACCAGCTCAACTTGCACTTGCTCCATCATATGCTTCATCATAGCCTCTCCTAAATCCAGTTTCAGAGCTTCAATATTTAGAGGCTTCTAAGCAATTTTACCTATGAGTGAGTTCTGAAGTCCATACTTTAGAATCTCATGAACTTCAGATGTTGTCTCCACTTTTGATGAAGAGCCACTTGGCAGTTGTCTTGAAGGGTCTCTTCTGAATTCCACAACTTCCATACTTTTGACCACTTCTAACAGCCATTTCTGGAGGGCTTCATGCTGGGACACCACTGAGACAAACTGCAGTGTGTCCAGTGTAGTGTTGACAAGCTCTTTGAGACTATTCCATTTCTTAACATAATTGACCATCTGAATAGGATTCTGCCTTGCTTCTACTAGCTCTTCCAGATTTTTAAAGGCTCCAAATTGATTAGTGCAAGAGTGTCTTGCAATCATGGAAGGAACTTTTCCTTTTGGGTTGTTCAATGCACTTAAATGGTGATGTATCCATAATTCTCAATCTTTAGAAAGGGATGTGGATACATCTCAATTTTCACAAATCAGTTATGGTGGTCCTTTGTTCTTTTCTTACTACCACAAGTTGGGAAAGGTTTGCTTGTTTTTGAATGTGTTATAGGTTTATTGACCACGAGTCAAGTCAAGGATGATACTCCACAATAAACTTCTTGCCTTGCAAGGACATCAAGAGATAAAATGTGTTGAAGGCGTATACGAGGATGTCAAATAATTAACCTCTCCATTGGCCTTATCATGTTTGGATTATCACGAGTGACCTCTCCTACATCATCAACCTTGCAAGCACTCTATCAAGGGAGTAAGTTCTTTGGTTAGGTAAAATGTTTTCATTAGGAAGTCAAATGTGTTTGACTTTCCTTTGGAAATTATCTCTCTTACCTTTACTTTGATTATCATAATTCGTTTCTCATGTCGATTATGATGTTATTCATGTGTGCTTGTTGTCTTGTTGATTATATATATATATATATATATATATATATATATATATATATATATATCTCCCTTCTTGCATGATATACCTTCTATATGCTTTGCCTTGCATGCTTACTTGTAATTCGATTGTGATTATTTACATGTTATTTGTTTGACGGTGTTTTAAAAATCTTGTTTGTTCTAATGCACACAAAATGAGCTACATGGTCACTTGATTTTGTTCATGACATTACGCTTTGGGCATTTATTCTGTAATAATCACCTATACACCATCCCTTTTTAACGTTGTTAAAGGGGGAGATTACTATATTGTGATTGTTGTCTCGTTTATGATAAATTGTTTGTCTTGTTTATACCCATGCTTATGTTTATTGGTATCCATACTTATTAATATTTTTGTCTCCTTATGCATGCTTATGTTTCTTGCTTGCATACCTGCTTGTAGCCAATTGCGATTGCTTACATGCGTGTTTGTACCTTCCTCTATTATATTCAATTTTGATTACTATCTATTTTTGACGTTGTCAAAGCGGGAGATTATGTTGATGTAATAATACCTTCCTACATGCCTATATTGGATATGTTTGTTGTCTGCTTGTGTGTGGTTTCTTGTATGCTATGTTTCGGGGGGGGGGGGGGGGGGGGTGGGGTTATTAAGCCCACATCATCAACATGTGTTTGACATCATTAAAAAGTGGGAGAATGAAGATGAAGTGGCTTTTCGTTATAGGTTTGTGTTTTGATGATGTCCACTGGTTAGGTTTATTTGATGTTGTTTTGCTTTGTTAGCCATAGCTTAGAAACCTGTTAAAGCACCTAGCAATCTTTCTCTCAGTGTGTCATATGATTCCTAGTATCTTGTGTGTTGTTGTGCATTGAAATTTTCATGTTTGTATGTCCAAATCTCTCATATAGTTGTTTTAATCGATTCATGCTTTTACTGATTCGTATCATGTCTGATTCAAATCACAAACTGCTGAATCGTATCTTGATTTCTCTCTGACTTGCTCAGTGAATCGATTCACCACATCTTGAATCGCATCAATCTATTTCTGGGCAGTATTGAATCGATTCAAATAGTTGCTGATTCATATCAGTCTTCATAAACCCAGATTTGACCATTTAAACATGTTTAACACGAATCAAACATTACTGAATCAATTCACTGTGTCAGTTTTGCCTAAAATATTGCACTTACCACTCCTTCCTATATATATATATCAACAGCCTCACAACTCTCAAACTACCGAATCATTTGCATCTATTCTCTCTAGAGTCTTCATACCTCATTGTTCATGTGTTCTTGAGATTAAACACTTTTTCTAAGAATCATTGTGTTTCATTGAGTCACAGATTGCTAGAGTGCTATAGGGATTGTAAGTTGACTACTTTCAAGGATATTGGTTGGGAATCAAAGATCCAAAGTGAATTGAATAATCTCATTCCACCGCCAAGGGTATTGGAGATTCTTTCTAAAGGTCCTTGTGTTCAAGGGGATCCATTCACCGGACGGAGTAAAGAAGAGTTCGAGTGAAGAGCTTGGTCTCTTCACTTATGGTTTAATCACTAGAAGAGTCAAGAGTCAATATGGCAAATAACGATCCAAATGGGGGGTATAATAGAGCACCAATTTTTTACGGCGAAAACTATGACTATTGGAAAGAATGCATGAGCGTTTATATCCAATCGGTGGACATGGATGTATGGAATGCCGTTCTTAATGGGTGGTTTCAGCCTCAAATTAACGGTGATAGCGAAGACGGTGTCGTCCTAGACAAGCCAAAAGCCGATTGGAGTGATGATGACAAAAAGAAGGTTCAATACGATTTGAAGGCGCGAAACTTACTTATCTCTTCTCTTGGAGTGAATGAGTATCATTTTGTCTCTCATTGTAAAACCGTTAAGGCTATGTGGGACGCGTTGGAAATTCTTCATGAGGGAACCGACGATGTTCAAGCAATCTAAGATTAATACTCTCATTCAAAAATATTAACTCTTTCACATGGAGGATGGTGAATCCATCTCCTCCATGCAAATGAGATTCACTCATATTGTTATCAAATTGCAAAACTTAGGAAAAGACATCTAAAACCAAGATTGTACTAACAAAGTGTTTAAGTGTATGACT
This sequence comes from Medicago ruthenica, assembly GCA_018208015.1. Lineage (NCBI taxonomy): Eukaryota > Viridiplantae > Streptophyta > Magnoliopsida > Fabales > Fabaceae > Medicago > Medicago ruthenica. The sequence continues at coordinate 67,817,268 of CM031376.1, read as the reverse complement.
AGAAATTTGTAGCCCAAGGTGACGGCTATCAAGGAAGCACTAAATCTTAATACTCTTGGCATTACTACTCTTTTTGGTAAACTCATAGAGCATGAACACGCGATCCTACGGCTGAAATCTAGTGAGGAAAATATCAAGAGAAAGAGAAAGAAGTCCATTGCGTTCAAAGCCTCGTCGTCCAAGGCTAAACACTTAGTGGAGGAGGAAAATGATACCGATGAAGATTTCATGGAAGATGAAGAGATGAAACTATTTGTGCACTGTTACCATAGATACATTGAGAAAAGTGGACTAAAGCATAGTGACAAAAATCTCATAAAATTTAGGAGAGCAATTCTCAAACGAGACAAATTCAAGAAGGAAGAGAATGTACCAAATTGCTACGGTTGTGGAAAATTAGGGCACATGGAAAGTAAATCTCCGGAATCGACCATGGCAAGTAAAAAATCCAGTCTTAATCTCAAAAGGAAGAGAAAAGGAAGGAAAGCCTATATTGCATGGAAGGACAATGGTGACTCGCCTACTCACTCCGGACATTGAGATTTCTGATTTATGATTCCCAACCAATATCTTTTAGTTATAATTTTGTGTTTTGATGATGTCCACTAAATAGGTTTATTTGATGTTGTTTTGCTTTGTTAGCCATAGCTTAGAAACCTGTTAAAGCACCTAGCAATCTTTCCCTCCAGTGTGTCATATGATTCCTAGTATCTTGTGTGTTGTTGTGCATTGAAATCTTCATGTTTGTATGTCAAAATCTCTCATATAGTTGTTTGAATCGATTCATGCTTTTACTGATTCGTATCATGTCTGATTCATATCACAAACCGCTGAATCATATCTTGATTTCTCTCTGACTTGCTCAGTGAATCGATTCACCACATCTTGAATCGCATCAATCTCTTTTTGGGCAGTATTGAATCTATTCAAATAGTTGCTGATTCGTATCAGTCTTCATAAACCCAGATCTGACCATTTACACATGTTTAAAACGAATCAAACATTACTGAATCAATTCACTGTGTCAGTTTTGCCTAAAATATTGCACTTACCACTCCTTCCTATATATATCAACAACCTCACAACTCTCAAACTACCGAATCATTTGCATCTATTCTCTTTAGAGTCTTCATACCTCATTGTTCATGTGTTCTTGAGATTAAACACTTTTTCTAAGAATCATTGTGTTTCATTGAGTCACAGATTGCTAGAGTGCCATAGGTTGTAAGTTGATTACTTTCAAGGATATTGGTTGGGAATCAAAGATCCAAAGTGAATTGAATAATCTCATTCCACCGCCAAGGGTATTGGAGATTCTTTCTAAAGGTCCTTGTGTTCAAGGGGATCCATTCACCAGACGAAGCAAAGAAGAGTTCGAGTGAAGAGCTTGGTCTCTTCACTTACGGTTTAATCACCGGAAGAGTCAAGAGTCAATATGGCAAGTTAGGATCCAAATGGGACGTATAATAGAGCACCAGTTTTTTACGGCGAAAACTATGACTATTGGATAGAATGCATGAGCGTTTATATCCAATCGATGGACATGGATGTATAGGATGCCGTTCTTAATGGGCGGTTTCAGCCTCAAATTAACGGTGATGGCGAAGACGGTGTCGTCCTAGACAAGACAAAAGCCGATTGGAGTGGTGATGACAAAAAGAAGGTTCAATACGATTTGAAGGCGCGAAACATACTTATCTCTTCTCTTGGAGTGAATGAATATCATTTTGTCTCTCATTGTAAAACCGTTAAGGCTATGTGGGACGCGTTGGAAACTCTTCATGAGGGAACCGACGATGTTCAAGCAATCTAAGATTAATACTCTCATTCAAAAACATTAACTCTTTCACATGGAGGATGGTGAATCCATCTCCTCCATGCAAATGAGATTCACTCATATTGTTATTGTTGGTTATTTAAAGGTTGGCTTCATTGTTTGGTAAAATCAAAATGCACGCAATGTGTTTTCCATATGTTAAAGAAGTCTTCAGAAGCAAGGAATTGGTTTTAAAGATGTTCAGAGGCTGAAAATTGCATTTCAGGACCTTCAGAAGCTGAAATGAGCCTTCAGACGCAGGATGGACCTTCAAACTCTGAAACTGTTCATCAGACGCTGGGAGGGTCTTCAGACGCACTGTTCAGACGTTGACCTTCAGAAGCTGAACTTCAGAAGCTGTTTCTCGAAGCTGATTTTCTGCATTCTTTTGGATTAATTCTGTGCGTATCTTTGGAAGATTTATTGAAGATTTAATTCAGGCATAAGTTTCCAGAAGGCTGATATTTTTGGTGAAGATCTTTTGAAGATTGGCTTCGTGTTTTATGAATGAATATATTTCAAAGGGATCTTTGCTTGATTTGATTCAGAACTATATGTTTCCTTTTTGAGCTTCAAAGTATTTCAGAATCATATCAATTGAAGAATATTTGGTTCAGATTTATGATGCAGCTGAAGACTATTTAAAGAGGACTTTGCTATTGGAAAATTCACGTGTCAAAAACCAGAAATTTGTTTTAGAGTTTTTGAGTCTGTGTAAGCTTAGGCTTTGTTTGTATACCACTCATCTGAGTTGGTTTAGGTGTTTTGAGTTGTAAATCACTTAAAGCTTTTAAGCACAAGTGATGTTTTTGTTCTGTTGAAGAGTGTCTTCAATTTGTTTGTTTTTGTTAAGTTTACAATCACTGGGTTGTGATTGCTTGGTTAGGAAGTAAGTGGGTTCTTATACCTAGGTGGTTTCCTGGGTAGAAGTTTAAAAGGGTAGAGATTAAGTGATAAGACGAAGAACAGGGGTTGTTGAGTCTTAGAATTAATTCTACTTAGTAGATTTCCTTCCTGGATTGGTATCCCCCAGAGTAGGTGAAGTTTGCACCGAACTGGGTTAACAAACTCACTGTGTTCTTTATCTTTCTGCACTTTATTTTCTGCTTCTGAACTGTTAGTCCCCCAGACTCTGTTTTTATAGTTCAGAACCAGTTCCTGCCAGGAATTTTCAGTTATCAAATTGCAAAACTTAGGAAAAGACATCTAAAACCAAGATTGTACTAACAAAGTGTTGAGGTGTATGACTAGAAATTTGTAGCCCAAGGTGACGGCTATCAAGGAAGCACTAAACCTTAATACTCTTGGCATTACTACTCTTTTTGGAAAACTCATGGAGCATGAACACGTGATCCTACGGCTGAAATCTAGTGAGGAAGATATCAAGAGAAAGAGAAAGAAGTCCATTGCGTTCAAAGCCTCGTCTTCCAAGGCTAAACGCTTAGTGGAGGAGGAAAATGATACCGATGAAGATTTCATGGAAGATGAAGAGATGAAACTATTTGTGCAACGTTACCATAGATACATTGAGAAAAGTGGACTAAAGCATAGTGACAAAAATCTCATAAAATTTAGGAGAGCAATTCTCAAACGAGACAAATTCAAGAAGGAAGAGAATGTACCAAATTGCTACGGTTGTGGAAAATTGGGGCACTTGGAAAGTAAATTTCCGGAATCGACCAAGGCAAGTAAAAAGTCCAATCTTAATCTCAAAAGGAAGAGAAAAGGAAGTAAAGCCTATATTGCATGGAAGGACAATGATGACTCGTCTACTCACTACGGACAATAGTGAGATTTCTGATCTATGATTACCAACCAATATCTTTTAGTTATAGGTTTGTGTTTTGATGATGCCCACTAATTAGGTTTATTTGATGTTGTTTTGCTTTGTTAGCCATAACTTAGAAACCTGTTAAAGCACCTAGCAATCTTTCTCTCAGTGTGTCATATGATTCCTAGTATCTTGTGTGTTGTTGTGCATTGAAATCTACATGTTTGTATGTCAAAATCTCTCCTATAGTTGTTTGAATCGATTCATGCTTTTACTGATTCGTATCATGTCTGATTCAAATCACAAACCGCTGAATCGTGTCTTGATTTCTCTCTGACTTGCTCAGTGAATCGATTCACCACATCTTGAATCACATCAATTTCTTTCTGGGCAGTATGGAATCGATTCAAATAGTTGTTGATTCGTATCAGTCTTCATAAACCCAGATCTGACCATTTTCACATGTTTAAAACGAATCAAACATTACTGAATCAATTCACTGTGTCAGTTTTGCCTAAAATATTGCACTTACCACTCCTTCCTATTTATATCAACACCCTCACAACTCCCAAACTATCGAATCATTTGCATCTATTCTCAATAGAGTCTTCATACCTCTTTGTTCATGTGTTCTTGAGATTAAACACTTTTTCTAAGAATTATTGTGTTTCGTTGAGTCACAGATTGCTAGAGTGCTATAGGGATTGTAAGTTGATTGCTTTCAAGGATATTGGTTGGGAATCAAAGATCCAAAGTGAATTGAATAATCTCATTCCACCTCCAAGGGTATTGTAGATTCTTTCTAAAGGTCCTTGTGTTCAAGGGATCCATTCACCGGACGGAGCAAAGAAGAGTTTGAGTGAAGGGCTTCAAGGATTGCACGGGTATTTGAGGATTCGAAGACATCAAGAAGCATCAATTTCAAAGGGTATTTGAAGATTGGGGTAAAGATTGCATAAGGAATGAAAAGATAGGGTAGTTTTGAAGGAATTCTTGTAACCTTTTGTATTCAACATTCATAAACATAGTGGAGGTCCTTGGTGGAGACGTTTTCCAGCAAGAAGAGTAGATGTGCCCTGGAGCAAGGAAGAAAGGGGGAACTACTATAAAAATTCTCGTGTTTTCTCTCTTTACCTTACTCTTTTAATTTGATTGAATACATATATAAATTGTGATAATTGAATATTAATTGAGTGAATGTGATTGAATCTTTTCTAGTAAGTTTTGGTTTGATTCATTTAATCCATCTTTTTCAAAATATATTTGATCACATTTTGATTTCAATCAAGTCTCAATTATCAAATTTATAGTCTAGTGTTATCATTAGTAGTAGCTTGTTTACTATTTATTAGGGTTGGTTTGATTTGTCTAGCTTTGCAACTTATAGTTTGTATTAACATTAGATTGTATTGAGATTTATTATAATTGAATCGCTCAATTCAGTTTGTAAATCTTTGTGTGCATAGTCTTAATACTTTTTTCATTATCTTACGCTTCAAGCAAATTCCGATAGTCAATCGTTTTTCAATCGCTTTCTCTACGCTTTCGTCGGTTTTTCTAAAACATTTTAAAAGTTCTATTCACCCCCCCTCTAGCGAATACCTTGTTGCCTTACAGACCAACAAGTGCTATCAGTAGCTTGGTCTCTTCACTTACGGTTTAATCACGGGAAGAGTCAAGAGTCAATATGGCAAGTAAGGATCGAAATGGGGAGTATAATAGAGCATCAATTTTTTACGGCGAAAACTATGACTATTGGAAAGAATGCATGAGCGTTTATATCCAATCGGTGGACATGGATGTATAGGATGCAGTTTTTAATGGGCGGTTTCAACCTCAAATTAACGGCGACGGCGGAGACGGTGTCGTCATAGACAAGCCAAAAGCCGATTGGAGTGATGATGACAAAAAGAAGGTTCGATACGATTTGAAGGCGCGAAACATACTTATATCTTCTCTTGGAGTGAATGCGTATCATTTTCTCTCTCATTGAAAAACCGCTAAGGTTATGTGGGACGTGTTGGAAACTCTTCATGAGGGAACCGAAGATGTTCAAGCAATCTAAGATTAATACTCTCATTCAAAAATATGAACTCTTTCACATGGAGAATGGTGAATCCATCTCCTCCATGCAAATGAGATTCACTCATACTGTTAACAAATTGTAAAACTTAGGAAAAGACATCTAAAACCAAGATTGTACTAACAAAGTGTTGAGGTGTATGACTAGAGATTTGTAGCCCAAGGTGACGGCTATCAAGGAAGCACTAAACCTTAATACTCTTGGCATTACTACTCTTTTTGGCAAACTCATGGAGCATGAACACGTGATCCTACGGCTGAAATCTAGTGAGGAAGATATCAAGAGAAAGAGAAAGAAGTCCATTGCGTTCAAAGCCTCGTTGTCCAAGGCTAAACACTTAGTGGAGGAGGAAAATGATACCGATGAAGATTTCATGGAAAATGAAGAGATGAAACTATTTGTGCACCGTTACCATAGATACATTGAGAAAAGTGGACTAAAGCATAGTGACAAAAATCTCATAAAATTTAGGAGAGCAATTCTCAAACGAGACAAATTCAAGAAGGAAGAGAATGTACCAAATTGCTACGGTTGTGGAAAATTGGGGCACTTGGAAAGTAAATTTCCGGAATCGACCAAGGCAAGTAAAAAGTCCAATCTTAATCTCAAAAGGAAGAGAAAAGGAAGTAAAGCCTATATTGCATGGAAGGACAATGATGACTCGTCTACTCACTACGGACAATAGTGAGATTTCTGATCTATGATTACCAACCAATATCTTTTAGTTATAGGTTTGTGTTTTGATGATGCCCACTAATTAGGTTTATTTGATGTTGTTTTGCTTTGTTAGCCATAACTTAGAAACCTGTTAAAGCACCTAGCAATCTTTCTCTCAGTGTGTCATATGATTCCTAGTATCTTGTGTGTTGTTGTGCATTGAAATCTACATGTTTGTATGTCAAAATCTCTCCTATAGTTATTTGAATCGATTCAAGCTTTTACTGATTCGTATCATGTCTGATTCAAATCACAAACCGCTGAATCGTATCTTGATTTCTCTCTGACTTGCTCAGTGAATTGATTCACCACATCTTGAATCGCATCAATCTCTTTCTGGGCAGTATTGAATCGATTCAAATAGTTGCTGATTCGTATCAGTCTTCCTAAACCCAGTTCTGACCATTTACACATGTTTAAAACGAATCAAACATTACTGAATCAATTCACTGTGTCAGTTTTGCCTAAAATATTGCACTTACCACTCCTTCCTATTTATATCAACACCCTCACAACTCCCAAACTACTGAATCATTTGCATCTATTCTCAATGTAGTCTTCATACCTCATTGTTCATGTGTTCTTGAGATTAAACACGTTTTCTAAGAATCATTGTGTTTCGTTGAGTCACAGATTGCTAGAGTGCTATAGGGATTGTAAGTTGACTACTTTCAAGGATATTGGTTGGGAATCAAAGATCCAAAGTGAATTGAATAATCTCATTCCACAGCCAAGGGTATTGTAGATTCTTTCTAAAGGTCCTTGTGTTCAAGGGGATCCATTCACCGGACGCAACAAAGAAGAGTTCGAGTGAAGAGCTTCAAGGACTGCATGGGTGTTTGAGGATTCGAAGACATCAAGAAGCATCAATTTCAAAGGGTATTTGAAGATTGGGGTAAAGATTGCATAAGGAATGAAAAGATAGGGTAGTTTGAAGGAATTCTTGTAACCTTTTGTATTCAACATTCATAAACATAGTGGAGGTCCTTGGTGGAGACGTTTTCCAGCAAGAAGAGTAGATGTGCCCTGGAGCAAGGAAAAAAGGGGGAACTACTATAAAAATTCTCGTGTTTTCTCTCTTTACCTTACTCTTTTAATTTGATTGAATACATATATAAATTGTGATAATTGAATATTAATTGAGTTGAATGTGATTGAATCTTTTTTAGTAAGTTTTGGTTTGATTCATTGAATCAATCTTTTTCAAAATATATTTGATCACATTTTGATTTCAATCAAGTCTCAATTATCAAATTTATAGTCTTGTGTTATCATTAGTAGTAGCTTGTTTACTATTTATTAGGTTTGGTTTGATTTGTCTAGCTTTGCAACTTGTAGTTTGTATTAACATTAGATTGTATTGAGATTTATTATAATTGAATCGCTCAATTCAGTTTGTAAATCTTTGTGTGCATAGTCTTAATACTTTTTTCATTATCTTACGCTTCAAGCAAATTCCGATAGTCAATCATTTTTCAATCGCTTTCTCTACGCTTTCGTCGGTTTTTCTAAAACATTTTAAAAGTTCTATTCACCCCCCTCTAGCGAATACCTTGTTGCCTTATAGACCAACAAGTGGTATCAGTAGCTTGGTCTTTTCACTTACGGTTTAATCACCGGAAGAGTCAAGAGTCAATATGGCAAGTAAGGATCCAAATAGGGAGTATAATAGAGCACCAATTTTTTACGGCGAAAACTATGACTATTGGAAAGAATGCATGAGCGTTTATATCCAATCGGTGGACATGGATGTATAGGATGCAGTTTTTAATGGGCGGTTTCAACCTCAAATTAACGGCGACGGCGGAGACGGTGTCGTCATAGACAAGCCAAAAGCCGATTGGAGTGATGATGACAAAAAGAAGGTTCAATACGATTTGAAGGCTCGAAACATACTTATCTCTTCTGAAATTCTGGCCAGGCAATAAGAGAGTTACCAGGTTCTGAACCAAACAGGTTCTGAACAAAACGCAGGGCACAATAAAATGCTAAAACAGAGCACAAGTAAACACAATACAAGAGCAGAAAATAAAGTGCAGGAAAGCTAAAGAACACACAAGGTTTGTTAACCCAGTTCGGAGTAAACACCTCCTACTCTGGGGGATACCAATCCAGGAAGGAATTCCACTATTGGAATTAATCCTTAAGACTCAGACACTGACTCCCAGTTCCTATCCCAAGCAATTAACCTCCACCTAGTCTTGAATTCTACCCAACACGTTGAGTATTAGAAAAACCTCTAACTTCCTATTCAAGTAACTGCAACCCAGCCACTTGAACTACCCTTTGAACTTAATCAGTTCTGAAACACAACTACCCTGTTTTTGAATACACCTTCAAAGACAAAACTTCATTCGTACCTAAAGGCTTAGAATGAATTACAACTCAATAACAATCCTAAACCAACTCAAAACATATGAGTGGCGTACAAAAATAAAGCAAAAGCTTAAAAACAACTAAGACTCAATTCTCTGATCTTAAACTCTATAAAATTCGTAAGTTGAATAGCAGCAACCCTTCTCCTTATATAGCCTTCAGTAACTCTTCTTAATTCTGTAGCCAATCTTCTAAAATTGATTTGTTTCTAATTTATGAGTGATCCAATAAGGAAACAAATAAACCAGGAATATATCTTTTAAAGATTCTGCAGAAAAAATACGAGCTTCATAATTTACTACCAAATCTTCATTAAATCTTCTCCAAATACATCAGCATTCTAGAAGCAATAATCCTGGAACAAATCCTTGCCAATTTTCACCAAGATTCGCATAAAAACAACTTGAAAATATCAGCTTCTGATGTAGTCAACAAAAGTCAACGCGTCCATCGGAACCTGAATCAGCTTCTGAAGTGCTACAGAACTTCTGATGAAGCATTCAGCTTCTGAAGTCATTTTGAGCTTCTGAACAGCTTCAAATGAAATTTCTTGCAACTGAAGAAATGTTCTAATCATGGAGATGCTTCTATTCAATACCTTGGTTTTGCCAAAACATGCAGCCAACACCAAAAGACTCAACATCTTCTCTTGGAGTGAATGAGTATCATTTTCTCTCTCATTGTAAAACCGCTAAGGTTATGTGGGATGTGTTGAAAACTCTTCATGAGGGAACCGAAGATGTTCAAGCAATCTAAGATTAATACTCTCATTCAAAAATATGAACTCTTTCACATGGAGAATGGTGAATCCATCTCCTCCATGCAAATGAGATTCACTCATATTGTTAACAAATTGCAAAACTTAGGAAAAGACATCTAAAACCAAGATTGTACTAACAAAGTGTTGAGGTGTATGACTAGAGATTTGTAGCCCAAGGTGACGGCTATCAAGGAAGCACTAAACCTTAATACTCTTGGCATTACTACTCTTTTTGGAAAACTCATGGAGCATGAACACGTGATCCTACGGCTGAAATCTAGTGAGGAAGATATCAAGAGAAAGAGAAAGAAGTCCATTGCGTTCAAAGCCTCGTCGTCCAAGGCTAAACACTTAGTAGAGGAGGAAAATGATACCGATGAAGATTTCATGGTAGATGAAGAGATGAAACTATTTGTGCACCGTTACCATAGATACATTGAGAAAAGTGGACTAAAGCATAGTGACAAAAATCTCATAAAATTTTGGAGAGCAATTCTCAAACGAGACAAATTCAAGAAGGAAGAGAATGTACCAAATTGCTACGGTTGTGGAAAATTGGGGCACTTGGAAAGTAAATGTCCGGAATCGACCAAGGCAAGTAAAAAGTCCAATCTTAATCTCGAAAGGAAGAGAAAAGGAAGTAAAGCCTATATTGCACGGAAGGACAATGATGACTCGTCTACTCACTCCGGACAATAGTGAGATTTCTGATCTATGATTCCCAACCAATATCTTTTAGCTATAGGTTTGTGTTTTGATGATGTCCACTAATTAGGTTTATTTGATGTTGTTTTGCTTTGTTAGCCATAGCTTAGAAACCTGTTAAAGCACCTAGCAATCTTTCTCTCAGTGTGTCATATGATTCCTAGTATCTTGTGTGTTGTTGTGCATTGAAATCTTCATGTTTGTATGTCAAAATCTCTCCTATAGTTGTTTGAATCGGTTCATGCTTTTACTGATTCGTATCTTGTCTTATTCAAATCACAAACCGCTAAATCGTATCTTTAACTCTGACTTGCTCAGTGAATCGATTCACCACATCTTGAATCGCATCAATCTTTTTCTGGGTAGTATTGAATCGATTCAAATAGATGCTGATTCGTATCAGTCTTCATAAACCCAGATCTGACCATTTACACATGTTTAAAACGAATCAAACATTACTGAATCAATTCACTGTGTCAGTTTTGCCTAAAATATTGCACTTACCACTCCTTCCTCTTTATATCAACACCCTCACAACTCCCAAACTACTGAATCATTTGCATCTATTCTCAATGTAGTCTTCATACCTCATTGTTCATGTGTTCTTGAGATTAAACACGTTTTCTAAGAATCATTGTGTTTCGTTGAGTCACAGATTGCTAGAGTGCTATAGGGATTGTAAGTTGATTGCTTTCAAGGATATTGTTTGGGAATCAAAGATCCAAAGTGAATTGAATATCTCATTCCACCGCCAAGGGTATTGTAGATTCTTTCTAAAGGTCCTTGTGTTCAAGGGTATCCATTACCCGGACGGAGCAAAGAAGAGTTCGAGTGAAGAGCTTCAAAGATTGCACGGGTGTTTGAGGATTCGAAGACATCAAGAAGCACCAATTTCAAAGGGTATTTGAAGATTGGGGTAAAGATTGCATAAGGAATGAAAAGCTAGGGTAGTTTGAAGAAATTCTTGTAACCTTTTGTATTCAACATTCATAAACATAGTGGAGGTCCTTGGTGGAGACTTTTCCACCAAGAAGAGTAGATGTGCCCAGGAGCAAGGAAGAAAGGGGGAACAACTATAAAAATTCTGGTGTTTTCTCTCTTTACCTTACTCTTTTAATTTGATTGAATACATATATAAATTGTGATAGTTGAATATTAATTGAGTTGAATGTGATTGAATCTTTTCTAGTAAGTTTTGGTTTGATTCATTGAATCAATCTTTTTCAAAATATATTTGATCACATTTTGATTTCAATCAAGTCTCAATTATCAAATTTATAGTCTTGTGTTATCATTAGTAGTAGCTTGTTTACTATTTATTAGGTTTGGTTTGATTTGTCTAGCTTTGCAACTTGTAGTTTGTATTAACATTAGATTGTATTGAGATTTATTATAATTGAATCGCTCAATTCAGTTTTTAAATCTTTTTGTGCATAGTCTTAATACTTTTTTCATTATCTTACGCTTCAAGCAAATTCCGATAGTCAATCGTTTTTCAATCACTTTCTCTACGCTTTCGTCGGTTTTTCTAAAACATTTTAAAAGCGCTATTCACCCCCCTCTAGTGAATACCTTGTTGCCTTATAGACCAACAAGTGGTATCAGTAGTTTGGTCTCTTCACTTACGGTTTAATCACCGGAAGAGTCAAGAGTCAATATGGCAAGTAAGGATCCAAATGGGGCGTATAATAGAGCACCAATTTTTTACGGCAAAAACTATGACTATTGGAAAGAATGCATGAGCGTTTATATCCAATCGGTGGACATGGATGTATGGGATGCCGTTCTTAATGGGCGGTTTCAGCCTCAAATTAACGGCGATGGCGAAGACGGTGTCGTCATAGACAAGCCAAAAGCCGATTGGAGTGATGATGACAAAAAGAAGGTTCAATACGATTTAAAGGCGCGAAACATACTTATCTCTTCTCTTGTAGTGAATGAGTATCATTTTGTCTCTCATTGTAAAACTGCTAAGGCTATGTGGGACGCGTTGGAAACTCTTCATGAGGGAACCAACGATGTTCAAGCAATCTAAGATTAATACTCTCATTCAAAAATATGAACTCTTTCATATGGAGAATGGTGAATTCATCTCCTCCATGCAAATGAGATTCACTCATATTGTTAACAAATTGCAAAACTTAGGAAAAGACATCTAAAACCAAAATTGTACTAACAAAGTGTTGAGGTGTATGACTAGAGATTTGTAGCCCAAGTTGACGGCTATCAAGGAAGCACTAAACCTTAATACTCATGGAGCATGAACACGTGATCCTACGGCTGAAATCTAGTGAGGAAGATATCAAGAGAAAGAGAAAGAAGTCCATTGCATTCAAAGCCTCGTCGTCCAAGGCTAAACACTTAGTGGAGGAGGAAAATGATACCGATAAAGATTTCATGGAAGATGAAGAGATGAAACTATTTGTGCACCGTTACCAAAGATACATTGAGAAAAGTGGACTAAAGCATAGTGACAAAAATCTCATAAAATTTAGGAGAGCAATTCTCAAACGAGACAAATTCAAGAAGGAAGAGAATGTACCAAATTGCTACGGTTGTGGAAAATTGGGGCACTTGGAAAGTAAATGTCCGGAATCGACCAAGGCAAGTAAAAACTCCAATCTTAATCTCAAAAGGAAGAGAAAAGGAAGGAAAGCCTATATTGCATGGAAGGACAATGATGACTCGTCTACTCACTCCGGACAATAGTGAGATTTCTGATCTATGATTCCCAACCAATATCTTTTAGTTATAGGTTGTATTTTGATGATGTCCACTAATTAGGTTTATTTGATGTTGTTTTGATTTGTTAGCCATAGCTTAGAAACCTGTTAAAGCACCTAGCAATCTTTCTCTTAGTGTGTCATATGATTCCTAGTATCTTGTTTGTTGTTGTGCATTGAAATCTTCATGTTTGTGTGTCAAAATCTCTCCTATAGTTGTTTGATTCATGCTTTTACTGATTCGTATCATGTCTGATTCAAATCACAAACCGTTGAATCGTATCTTGATTTCTCTCTGACTTGCTCAGTGAATCGATTCACCACATCTTGAATCGCATCAATCTCTTTTTAGTCAGTATTGAATCGATTCAAATAGTTGTTGATTGGTATCAGTCTTCATAAACCCATATCTGACCATTTACACATGTTTGAAACGAATCAAACATTACTGAATCAATTCAATGTGTCAGTTTTGCCTAAAATATTGCACTTGCCACTCCTTCCTATTTATATCAACACCGTCACAACTCCCAAACTACCGAATCATTTGCATCTATTCTCTTTAGAGTCTTCATACCTCATTGTTCATGTGTTCTTGATATTAAACACTTTTTCTAAGAATCATTGTGTTTCATTGAGTCATAGATTGCTAGAGTGCTATAGGGATTGTAAGTTGATTGCTTTCAAGGATATTGGTTGGGAATCAAAGATCCAAAGTGAATTGAATAATCTGATTCCACCTCCAAGGGTATTGGAGATTCTTTCTAAAGGTCCTTGTGTTCAAGGGGATCCATTCACCGGACGGAGCAAAGAAGAGTTCGAGTGAAAAGCTTCAAGGATTGCACGGGTGTTTGAGGATTCGAGGACATCAAGAAGCACCAATTTCAAAGGGTATTTGAAGATTGGGGTAGAGGTTGCATAAGGATTGAAAAGCTAGGGTAGTTTGAAGGAATTCGTGTAACCTTTTGTATTCAACATTCATAATCATATTGGAGGTCCTTGGTGGAGACGTTTTCCACCAAGAAGAGTAGACGTACCCCGAAATGAAAAAATATCCATAGACCCAATTCATCCCACAGTTGTAGCAGAAGTTACAACCACACCTAAAATGAAAAAAATATCCAGTCATTATTAAAAAAACATCAATATAATTTAGATTTAATTAAAGTTAAAATTAGTAATTAAGGATATAACTTTACAATAGAACCTGCATATCATGTGTTCACATCCAATAGTTCTCTGGACATGCATAGAGCCTTTTGGACATTTCTGCCACATTTTTCTTTTCGCCAACTTCAAAAATTTCATATCCAGTTGTTCATCATCTCTGACATCGACACGATACTGATACGCAAAAAATTAAATGCGGCTCTGTTACCTAGAAAACGGCTGTGACATAAAAGTAAAGGTGGTGGCATTACCGTTTTCCTCCGTTTTAACCTAGTGAACAAAAATCACAGAAACAGGCGCGACCAAACGCCGCGATGAAACATCATTACAGCCGTGGTTCGACGCGTGTTAATGTCTGAGGCCAACACAATACCGACACGTGTTAATGTACGAGGCCGACACAATACCAACACATGCGAGTACAACCGATTCAAGTTTTAAAAAAGTTTCGTGTATCGACATGTGTGCCAATGTTATATCTGGTGATTGCGCCTGTGTTAGTGCTTCGTAGTTTCCAAACACCGTATCAAATTGGTTAATTCACTTTGTCTTTGTTTGAAAACAAAATCAAAATAAAATTAAAACTGCATCATCATATCAATAACCCTACTTTATGCATCTAAATCGAAAATCGATATTAATGCATTTCGTAGTTCACTCGCAAAGGAAATTTCAAAATCATCTACAGAAGCAACATAAGAAATAGATGATCAGGAAACTGAGAGATACATGAGAGATTCTAGAGAGCAAGATTGCAGAAGTGACGGAGAGACGAGAAGGAAACCGAGATAAATGATACCTGAAGCGTTCAAAAGAGAGGGAAAAGTAACTACTTCTCATAGTCTTTTTAAACGCTACCACAGCAAATATTAATCTTTTAGAGTCAGATAAGACTACAAATAAGAAAAATGTTTACCACCACTGTATTTTCTGACAGTGTTGGAATTCAAACTCAGAACGTCTGAATAAGTTATTTTTGGTTTTTATTTGTTAATTGGTAAAGATTCATTTTGGTTTTTATTAATTTGTATTGTAATATAAGTTAATTTTTCAGTTTAATTTTTTACATATTAATTTTTTGAATAAAATACTTTTATCTATTAAAAAAGATAAAATGAAATCCTCACTTAAATTACATCATAAATGAAATGAGCCTTTGTGGTATGTTTGGGTTCATAGAATAAAATTAAATGAAATCCTTCACTTAAATTACAATATTACTTAATAACATGTTTGTCTTACATGTTGTATCACCAATCTTGTTTCTTCTCTTTATACGAAATACTTACTTAGTTTACAATACAAATAAAAAATATTTGGACACAAACAAAAAAAAAAATGAAAGAGAAGATGATTAAATAATGTTAAATGTGACACCCCCAAACTTCATTTTGAAATACCAACTAAAATGCAAATGTTAAGAGTATAAAAAACAAACAATGGTCAAAATTTAATATGTTTCTTGTAAATGTATTTGACTAATATGGCACTCATTTAATCTTGACCAATGCAGTTGTCTATTACTAGATTGATGATTATTTTTTAACTTCGCAATGATGGTTAAATCTTTTAAATTCACCATGTTAACCGTCACCATGCTTTCATTATCTACCATAAAAGATGCAATTCAAATAGAAGTCCACAGTTCTCTGTCCTTACAACTACTAGAAACCTTATCAATATCTAGTATCAGTGAAATTTCAAACAATTATCAAGTACCATTCCCTTGTGAGCCACCTATCAAAGTTGTCCACAGTAGAAGTTGTTTATTTATGAAAAGTGACATCAGAAATACATGAATGAACCTTGTTTTTAGATGGTGATCACTTTATGGTCTGGTACGTTTTCTGATGGCTCTATTGAAACCAACAATTCATGCATCTATTCAATTATTGCAAAAAAATCTCAATACTAAGATAAATGGAATTGTTGAGAACTAATGCTTCTAATCATATGTTTGAAAAATGAAAATGATGTGTGGAGTAAGATAAAATAAAGACATGTTTGGATTCATAAAACATTTACTCAAACCAAATGTTGCCATAATGGCATGGACAAGTGGAGAAGACTGATAAAATGAAACGCTTAAATCAATTGATAAGGGCAGTAGTTAAAGCACTTTGAAACAGTTCTCCACAGCAACAGAAATCAACAAGGGCATTGAATCATCAAGAAGCATACAAAATCCAAATTTTGAAGGCTATGAAATTTCTATAGATGTTCCCAATGCTCTCTATTACAAGTTATGAAATGCATCTTTGGGATGAATATTTTTAATATCTTAATCTGCATCCATATCTTCAAGAGCTAATTTAGCTGCTGTCTTGGCTTCTTCTAGAAGCTCCTCTGGAACCTGCAAGCGATTAATTTCGTAGCACATAGATAGATTAACAAGCAGCAAAAACAACAATTCTATGCAAACACTTGAATGCATTTTTCCTTACAAAATCAAGTTTTTTGGGAGTGATGATTGAAAGCAATACTTAAATAAATTTTCTCCTTACAAAAGATTCCAGAAGTTTATTAAGCATGTGTGTGTTTTTACGGTCGACTAAGAGTGCATCACGTCCAATTCAAAGCTACAGCTCGTAGCTGCTGATATTTCATCGTAAGAGTCAAAATTGCACGTTTATAGTAATTAATTGGATGCGGTTCCAAATAGATGCTAAATTCAAATTACTGGACGAGTTTTAGGGTCATCGCATGAGAGAAGGGGTAGGGTTATCGCATGAGAGAAATTAGAAGACAAAAACTGCCCACTGGCAAGCCTGCTATGTTCTATGAGAGGTATCAAAATTTTCATGACAAACAAAAGGTATAAAAACATACTATATTCAGAAAGTCGTATACTAAAGAAGATTATAGCAATGAAGTAGTGATGGTCTAGAAGCATTCCATAGATAAATTTCATAAAGGTTTCAAATGCTAATCATGTTTTTGATACGATACCAGGGACAGGGATTGTGGTAATAACCAGAAACATAAAAATATGAATCGACAGAATAAGAATCGCTTTTTGATAATTTCAGAATGACTGGAACCAATACAAATCAAACAGATGAAACAAATGTGGATGCTATGCTATGTAATGGAACAAATGTGGATGCAATGCTATGTAAATTCCATATATAATCATTACTTAAAGTAATTGAAAGAAAAATATGCCATTGCAATAAAAGTAACTCGAAGTACACCCTGCCTTACCTTTTCATGTTGACGGTTTGATTCATCACACACCCAGCTCATTTCAAGTTCAAAGTCTTTATCCTTTGCCTCGTCATGAACTCCATATATACTGCATGGCACAGATCATTGTAAAAGTCTAGTAAGTTTGACATTAAGAATATAATAATTAATAAGTAACAACAAACACTAGCAATAATCATGCTACTTACATCTTAGCTACTTCAATAACTCCTTGTCGGCAGGTCATATCCGCAAGCTTCAACTTTTCAATCTCCCTGCCAAGACATTCACAAGATAACATTGTAAAACAAAATTCTGATATGGAAACTGATAAAAGTGCAGTGTTAAGACAGAAATCACCACAGAAGAATTACATTTAATTAACACAAAAAGGAAAAGTACACCATCCACAGAACAAAAACATAATAACTGTATTCGAGCTACTGTTGCTGAGAGATGTGTGCAATGTGACGTTTCATACAACAATTGAACCTTTTCTCGCTAGGTAGGATCAATTAAATGCACCATTTACCAAACGACACCATAGTTCCTTGTCATGGCTTATGTCAATAGATAGTCCAAATCAACTCTCAATCTCGCTTAACGATTTAACCTGCAGTTTTTCTTAATCTCTCCCTACTTATTGAACTGTCCTCCCTATGTTCAAAACCCTTATTACCAGTATTTTTTAGATTTATCAATATATAAAAAATCAATTTTATACCATACTACTGCCCAAAGAAATGATGGTGCCAAGTTAAACAAATAAAAATTTTTCAAAGTTGTGTACATACATAAACCAAAATATTGCATTTTACGCTTGTACCCTCCCTAAAACACAATGGCAGCAGCCTCATACGAGACAAAACTTGCACTTCAAAAGAAGAGCCTCTAAGGTTTCAAAGCGCACAAGTAGGTTGAGGCATGAACAAAGGGGAGTAAAAGAAAACATGGACTGTACCAGAGAAGGGCTGAGGAACACATTATCAACCATTCTAATAAGTATCTTACATATAAGGTTTATAGACATAGTAACACTTGAAGTAGTCTTTGTTAACCTTTAAAGTAACATATAAGCTACACAATATTTAAGCCTTCAGCAGCTGATTCTCAAAATTTATAAACAGAGATCCGCGTGTAACCGGAACTCAAAGTAGTTATTTGATGGCATGGAACATATTTTTATAGAAAATGAATATTATTTACAGAAAGCAAAGGATAAAGTACAGCGATGAGAATATATTGTCCCTAACATAGACAGTAATTAAAAAGAAACCACAATTATTGTTCACTTTAGAATTGAATTGCATAACTATATTATATATCCACTTACGTTTTCGCAGCCTGCCTGCCCTTCCCGATCGCAGCACCAAAATACCTCTGAAACAAATGCCAATACAAATTAATCAGTACAAATAAATTCACATGGAACTTTAAAAAAATCACTGTAGCTCAAAACACAATTAAAAGTCTAGAGATTGCTATGAAATAATGTAAACTCACATAGGAGACACCAGAAGGCTCGACCATGTACAACTGTGGTCCATCTCTATCGTAACCACCTAGTATGACACCACATCCAAAAGGTCTGCAGCACCATTATAAATCAGTTATTATATGAAGTATCCGACACGTGTTAGGATAGAACACTTATTACACACAATTACAACTGTACCTGAGCCACCAGTATAATGTGCAGAGGTGCACGTAACTAGCCACACGATCAGCAAGTTCCTTGACTGGAATTGGATCACCGTACACGCTGAAAAGAAATATAACCAGAATAAACATTCTTCTTCTCAAAACAATTACGAGAAACTTAGAATAATGAGATCATTATACATCAAATTACACAAAACAGTGTCAAAACGATAATGACTGCAAACACTATGTAAATCATGAACTTCAGAAATGACTTAATTACTTTGTTGTCTCTTGCTTTGGCCAACAATCATCAAGCAGTGTTATACGATTAACAGAAAAATTTCCCATGCTCATTAAATAATACACCTATTTCAAGTTTCAAGAAACCTTCACCTCTATTTCAAGTTATCAAATTTTTATCACCTCTAACACGTCATCTTAGTTTGGACAAATAACATTTGGTAAATTTTTATCATAGTTAGTCATGTCAAGCCTTTAGCAGGGAATAGCAATCGTGTTTGGCAATAATAACTAATAAAAAAGGGAAACTATGATAATCTTTACAGAGTTAAAAGGGGCTTATACTAACCTAAAATAATCTTTATTTCATATTTTTTAAATAATAAGGTTGTTCAAGGGCGGCCAGAAGGTTGAATCAATACACAGGGTTTCAATATAATAGGTCTAATTTCCTAGCAACTACCGTTTTTTTCCTTGAGGAATACATCGGTAAATGATGGGAAAAATACTGATAATTTGGTTAACTTTGTGATCAAATTAAGTTATTTTCTACTATATGATTCCTATTAGTCCATCTAACTTTTATAGCAGCATCCAATTCAATCATAGATGGTGTATTTAATCAGTAAATATGATAAATAATGTACATGTTTAGGTCAAATAAAGGAGGATCTGCAGAAGTAATAGTTGCAAGCAAATGGAGCAAACCTGTCGTAGTTAGTTGCTTCAGACTTAGCCCTGGCAACAATTTGCCTTCCATCTGCAGCTAATCCTGCTACAGCCTAAAATTGGAAAAAGATTCGTATATCCATTAAAATAAGTTAAAGTTTCGTAACAACTAGAATGTCAAACATCGTCAAATAAAAATAACTACAATGTGACATTGTAATCTAAAGAAAACTATTTATTAGTAAAGTATCAACAATGGAATGTTTAAACTACAGTACATTAGCTGCTTAGTGCATTGCCCCAGGTGCACACAAGAACTTAACTGCATTATGTTATATTGGTCATAGAACTGTCATTATTTCGGTGACTTTTCTGATATTGACTTCAAATCAATAGAACAAAGAGCACAGCCGTGAATCGTTGATTAAAATTTGGCCATTCTATATAATATGTAGGTATCATATAATAGAACTAAGATTCCTTATGCTAATCCCATAGAACTACTGAGGTAAAAAAAAACAAATAAACACGCTGGTATAGAACAAAAACCTTAGAACCCTGCTTCTACTTAATGCTACTGATCGAAAAGATCATTCAGTGATAGAGTACATGAAGTCTATGTGTATGCTTCGCAAGACTCATACTCCTTCACAATCTTTCATTCTTAGACATAGATTACTCACACCACTTCAACACTAGCGATTAATAAACAAATGCAAGTCAATCACATCTCTTTCTGGTCAAGATGAAAATAACAGCAAATAGCAAAAACAACCAAATGAAAGACAGTAACAAGATGAGTGAGCAAAATGTAAATAACAAAGTACCATTCCAGAGTGGCGATGAACCGCGTGAATTCTTCTATTGGAACCCGAAAGCATCATTTTCGAAGGGATAAGCTTCTCGACACCCTAAAATCAACCAAATTTGCACAAAAAATTCAAAAACTAAAATGGAAACCCCAAATTATCAGAATAACAATCTAGATTAACTTACCAAAACAATTCCATCCTTGCATTTGATCCCAATAACAGTCCTGCAACAAAGTTTCAAATCTAAGATCACTAGCTCAAAACAAAACCAAACAAAAACCCTCAATTCCAATTCTTAAAATAAAAACTACATTTCATCAAAACCCTTAATTCCAATTCTTAAAAATAACTAAACCTATAAATAATAATTTAAAAAATTCAAAAAAGCTGAATTAACAATCAAAGTTCACTAGCTCAAAACAAAACAAAAAAACCTAAAAGTAAAAACCGCATTTCATCAAAACCCTTAATTCCAACTAAAACCCATAATCAATAGTATTATGAACATCGAAAATTGCTATCTCAAAACAAAACTAAACAAAAACCTAAAAATAAAAACAAAATTTCATTAAAACCCTTAATTCCAAATCCTAAAAGAGCCAAAACCCATTATTAATATCTAAAAAAATCGACAAAACATGAACACAAAATCGAAGAACACTAGCTCAAAACAAAAACCTAAAAAAAAATTCAATTTCTTCGAAACCCTTAATTCCAATCCATAAAACAACCAAAACCCATTATTAATATCACAATAAAATCAACAAAAATGAATGAAAAAGCGAAACTTGATTTGAAAAGTTGTATATATAAACCCTACCCACTATTGTCGACAGCTTTGGCAGCATACTCGATCTGGAAAACGCGGCCATCAGGAGAGAAGGTAGTTACGGATAGATCGTACCCTGTTCCAATGCTACTCATGATTGCTGAATTTGATTTCTTCGATTTCGATTGATTTTGAGTTTTTTTGGTTTCGTGAGTGAAGTTATGAGAAGAAAAAGAAAACGAAAATATAAAGTGAGTTTGCTTGTTCAAGAGTTAAGATGCAAGTTGGGTCCGACCGGGTTTGGTCTAACCTGTTGTCCGACCTGGTCGAGTTAAGTTGCGAGTTGGGTCGGACCGGGTTAAGTCAAACGTGTTATTCGATCAAGTCAATTTTAATTGGTTGAATGAGATAAATTACTCTTATTTATTAGGTCAGACATATTATTTTGTCTTTAAGTTTGATGTTTGTAGCAGATTAATTTTAAGTTTTTTTAGTTTCAAATAAGGCATTTAAGTCAATATCGGTTAAAAAAATTTATGTGACCATTAAGTGTTGGCGTGGCAGGTCCAACTCAAAAAAAAAAAATATTTTCATTAAACATTACAAGTAAAACACAAAAATCTCAATATTTTCCCTTTCTCTTATCTTCGTCTCATACACATCAACATTCATCATCTTCGCTCTAACCATTTTTCAATTATAATCTTTGTCTGATGTATCTCTTCCATACACCAATATTTTATGGGGTTTTCGTCATAATTGAACTTGTTTTATTCAACTCTATGTGGTTGTGTTTTGATTTAGCAAAAGAAATCAACGGAAAACGTAAAGTGTGAATCTTGTTATGGTTTAATTATTCAATTTTGTTCATTTTTCATGATTTGGGAAGAAAACTATTGTGGTTTTTTTTCATGATTTGGGAAAAAAATTACAACCAATTTAATTTAGTGTTTAATTTGATGAATATGATGAAGATAAATAATATGGGGATGGGTTGAAGAGGGAGATGAAGATGGAGATTTTCTTCTTCTTTTTTGGATATGATTTTAGTTTTTTTAATAAAAATAATTTTTAAAAATTGTTGAGTTGGCTGCCATATCAGCTTTTTTTAATGAACACTTACATAAGGGGTAACATTGCAAAGATTTACAAATTTTAAAGGACATATTTGAAACTAAAACAACTTAAAAGACTAGTCTAGTATAAACTTCAAACTTAAAGGACATCACCATGTATTTGACTTATTTTTATGTCAAATCCGAAGTAAACCGGACCCAATGATGAGCGAGTTAGTTTGGGTTGGATCAACGGATTGTTATAAAAAAAATCACAATAAGAATATATAGTATATAATAATTCAATTATATTCTAATTTTCAAATTTTCTAACATTTAGACACTTTTTGCCCAATTTTCTATTGCGCTTAATTTATATAAAAATATATCTCAATTTCACTATATATTATGATCAAATATTTTTTGCAATTGTTCAGAAGAATCTCAGTTTGATTGATGGTTGGAACAATTCTCAAACAAACTTTAATTACTTCCTAGCCAAACTCCAGAATACTATGTCATCTTTTTCTAGAAACTGGATGGTTAACATCAAAATAATAAATTCATTTAATAGTGTTTAATAGTGCTCCTATTGCAATCGTGTTGTTCCTATTTTAATGGGATCTATTTTTTTAATTATTAATTTAAATTCCAATTGTAATGGTGTTGTTCTTATTTTAATGATATTTACTTTTTTTAAGTAATATTGTAAATAATACTATCAAAAGGATAAATAGTAAATAAAATAGTTTAAAAGAAAATAAATTTGGGATAAGAAAAGTCGGCCAAAAAATGAGATACCCTTGTATATTGTTATAGATTATCAAAAATAAAAAAAAATAGTTTATTTTTTGAATTGGTTGAGTTTGTGGGTTCATGAGTTTGAAATTATAACTTTGTTACCCAAA
The DNA here is from genome assembly GCA_018208015.1 of Medicago ruthenica. Lineage (NCBI taxonomy): Eukaryota > Viridiplantae > Streptophyta > Magnoliopsida > Fabales > Fabaceae > Medicago > Medicago ruthenica. Next base: position 67,793,864 of record CM031376.1, on the reverse strand, counting down.
CCAAACCATCTCCCGAATGAACGGTTTAGTTCATGTTAAACCCAAACTCAAACATATTCGGATAAAAAACAGGTTGGTTTGATGTGAATCATCGAACTAAATAAATTATCAATATCCATGAACACTCCTAGTTAACTGGAGTGGAAGTTTATGAAATCGCATGAGACTCGTTTTTTATCTGACATTGCAAGTTTATCCCCAAAATTAAAAGTAGGATTGGTCATTTTGCATTTTTAATTTTAATTGACTAAAATCCAATTTAATCATTCTAGTGTTTCTATTCAATTTAGTCTCATAAAAAAATAATATCAAAATTAATACGTAACATTTTTAAACTCAAACAGATTAGTATCTCTGTTACATTGTGTCAAAATTAACAAAATTATAAAATTTCTCATCACTATGTAGACCACATCGTGCTCTCTCTTGTTTCTAACTTGTAGTCTTGACCTGAACAAAATCGTTCTTGCTTATAATGTTCAAAAAAACAGTTGTGATTGCAAACGCAAAAACCATGCCCTCAAACCATAAGTTACATTCGGCAGCACATTTTCTTCATCTAAAAAAGCACAATGAAAAATTTAAACTTCATTATTCTTAAAAAAAAATATTAATGGAAAGCAATAGAAGATTTGAAACTTTCATTAGAATAATAATGCTCTCAACAAAGCCAAAATTTAGGCTTAAACATAAACCTTGGCAACAAATTATTCCGTTCAATACTTGATTAGTAATTTTGGTTTCCTCAATATTTACAAACACATGAGCTAGGGAAAAAGTATCACTTTATTTTCACTGTAGAAAACAAATATTTAGTTAAAAGTGAATCAGAAATTTCATTGGGAGGACTAGCCCCTTCTACATCCAAACACCATTGATAACTACTCAACTCAAATATAATAATATACGATAAACTTCCATACGATGAATAGGGTAAATGGTTACACCATGAAAAACATTACAACAGTAAAAAACGAAATAATATGTGGCGGCGCAAATCAGATGTGATTCTCAGTAACCAACAATGTAACAAATCAAAATGGCTTCACTTATCGTGGAGGTGGAGGAGGTGGTGGTGGCAGGTTCGCTTTTGCAAATCCCACCCATGTAACAATGCCAACGGCCAGGATTACCCATCCAAATATGTCATACTTCATATCACTGTTTTTCTTTTTCTTTTGAGTCTGAAAAATACCAAATAAATTAAGTGTAAAATAAAAACACAACTTATATATGAAGAACTGAGTTCCTATCTCCACATTAATATATCTACCCTACAACTTGATTTTTGTATGTATTTATCAAAAAGTAACAGACCAAGATCCAACAAGAAACCAGACAGAAGCATTGATTGATCTCAAGATCTGAAAAAACATAAGATTGTTTCTTCGTTTTATTTTTTCTACGGAAAAAATAGCATTTATTACCCCCACAAATCTAAAACACAAAGATACTAGTTAGGCAATGAAGATCTAAAACACACAGATACAACAATTATGGAATCAAGATCTATCAATGTTGGTAGAACTAGAACCTACAAACTCATCCCATAAAATGCGTCCAAAACAACAAAGTCACCTAATTCCTCAATCTTGACAATATTAAGGCAGAAAAAATGAACATTTTAAAAACAAATTTTGCACCGAAAAACAATGAATTCCAGTCAACAAACTGTTCTATTTCATTGCAAGAACACTTCTTAAATGTGTATGCAATCAGAGGTCTTAGCACACATAAAGAGAGCATTTCAACTTCTGTTACTAAGTCTCGGTGAAAAACAATTCATCAACAACAAAAACATATACTACGAGGAGGTGAAAGAAATCAAGAGAAATTTGTGCACTTGGCATTGAATTTACTGCAAAAAACCAATATAAAACGATAGCAAAGTAAAGACAAACAACTGAAGCTTTAATGTCTTATTAGTTATTACCTTTGTACCAGCAGAAGAAGATGGACCAGCAGCTGCCTCTGCTGCTTGCTGACCTAATCCATGTTTATGTATTTCTACATGTAGCTCAGGAGCCTAAAAAAAAGGTATAAAGGAAATGATTCAGTAACTAGTTGAAGAATAAGTTCGTGATATTGTTAATGAAAAAGCCAAGATTTATAGTAGAACCAAAGGATAATGGAAAGTGAAGTACCCTCCCAAAAGACCAAACTACAAAAACCAAAACACATACAGAGAAAGGAACAGTTCAACATAAAAGAAAGATGACAACTCCTAAAAGTAGTCGACAAATACAAAAGGGAACAAGAGAGACGATCAACAGAGTAGAGTAAGGGAACATAAGAATAAAGGTTCAGTTTCTTAACAGGAAGGCAGATCAAAAGGTGCAAATCTGATACATCCCCTCCACTTAAAAGAAATAAGGTTTTCAAGGTTGGGCTTCTTTAACAGGAAGACCGATTTAATCTTAATTGCTTGCTGATTTTTCTTCAGCATAGCAAGGAAAAACAGACATATAAACAGGGTTTTTCATCCGACAGGGGTAGGAACTAGGAAGCAAAACCCTGTTGCACAAGAACCGTGCAAATTGCAGATAAAATGTAATTCTGGCAGAACAGTTTCCATTTAAAATGAAACATAATAACGCAATTACAACTACATGACAGACACTTGTCACACAAGTCAGTGTCTTACTTTCATACATATCTGCAGATATCATAACTACTTTGCAAAACACAGCACAAAAGGGTAACATATCCAGCTTTGTATAGCATGGAATTGAAAAGACTAGGCACGCTAACATGTTGAAAATTCAAAACCCGATCTAATCGAACATGTACCTCATTGAAAATGAAACACCAGTCATTCCTTTTCTATGACCATAGATTTATAATAGTTAAAAAATTGTTTAAGACAAGTCCTTATTTAGAAGGAACACTTATTGATTATCCTTATAAGCTAGTCATCTTAAACGGAACACCAGTGAACTCTTTCAATAAGGGAACACCAAATAACTCGACCCAAAAAGATGTTAGTTTTCTCAACAAAACCAAACAAATTACAATTGTCATTTCTATATTACAGTGAGGTATTAGAACTTCCATAAATAAAACAGATGGCAAAATGTAATTAAAACAGCATGACAATATGATACAAGACCATTAAATCACCGAATATACCTTTGCAGCCACTTCCAATGATTTGTGGTAGAGTTCGTTTGAAGGATCCTATATAAAACAAAAAACACTCTGTTACACATTATGTTTACTTATGTTTACAAGTCAACGAGTAAAATACTTCCCACACTTCAATGATACATTCATCGATACTGAACTAAAAATGTACCTCATCAACAGCTTGTTGAAAGAACACAGCTGCCTTGTCGAAGTAGATTTTAGCCTCGTCCACATCTGGGGTTAAAAATGCCTGTGAAGTGAGAGCATTTCCTAGGCACCAAAGAGCATCATGCTTCTTGGGATTCACAGAAAGAGCCTCCTCCAGCTTTGAAATAGCATCTGAAAACCAAAAATCAAGTGAGAAATCCACAGAAAACAAACGAATGTTCAAAATCAGAAGTTCAAGAATAACCACCCCCGATTGTCAGAATATAATGAGTCAATGCAGTAAGTAAATCAGAACCATTAGATACAATCAAACGACTCAATTTCTAACCTTAGTGAATCTGAATCAAAATACAAACTCAAACTATGAACGTTTCAATTTATCAACAGAAGTAACTGTGTTTTTGGATTCAAATAGATCCTTTCAAGTCAAAATTGTGAAACGAAAGATGATATACTGCAGGCATTGTGAAAATTAAGTATCTATGTCTCTCTCATTAGCCATTAATTAGGCACAGCTGCAGGCTTATTAAATCAAAAGAGAGGCATTACAACCAATAGAAATTTCACATGATATATATGAAAATTTCCATACAAGATCTATTACCCCATATCATTATATGGCCCCTAAGCATTCTTCACGCTTCTTCTATAGGAGTTTAAAAACTCAACAAAAAAAATAATAATCCCCTCTAAACACAAGTCTAAACACAGCACAAAAACCGTTTAATAAAAACACATGTAAAAAACTTCAACAAAATTGTAAAAACAAAGAGACTAGGTCATATAGAGAATAAGCACCATGGGTCATCTTCTTTGACTCGGGCAAAGTCTGAAACTGAGACAACTCTAACAGAGCTCCACCCCATCTTGTCAAATTCTGCAGAGATTCAAAATAACAAAAACCAAAAGTTATACACAAAATATCCAAAATAACAACTCACCATATGTCTAAAAAAATTTCCAAAAATTATACACAACCTCCAGCACAACAACTCCTATGCATGTACCAAAAACATTCCAAAAATTATACACAAAATCTCCAAGCCAATAACTCATTCATATATAACAAAAATTATACACAATTTCCAACACCACAACTCAACCATATGTCCCACAACAACTCATTCATATGTACCAAAAACATTTCAGAAAATTATACGCAGAATATGTAACACAACAACTTATCCATATGTACCAAAAAAATTCCCAAAATTATACACAAATCTGCAGCACAACAATACATGTCCAAATGTACCAAAAATTTGCAACACAAATATACCTTCATATGTTCCAAGAATTATACACAGATTTGCAACACAACAATACATCCATATATACCAAAAATTATACACAATTTTCAACACAGCAACCCATCCATATAAACCAAAATATTTCCAAAAATTATACACAAAATGTCCAACACAACAACTCATCCATATATACAAAAAATTATACACAATTTCCACACAACATCTAGGTCATATGTACTAAATTTTATACACAATTTCTAGCACAACAACTAATCAAAAACTATACACAAAATTTCCAATACAACGACTCATTCATATGTACCAAAAATTAAACACAATTTCCAATACAACAGACTCATTCATATGCACCAAAAATAATTCAAAAAATTATACACAAAATCTCATCCATATCTATACAAAATCAACCTAACAACAATTCACCCACATACACAAAATCAAAAAAGAACAACACACCCATACACACAAAATCAATCAAAAAAATCATGATTAGACCCATGATAAGAAAGTTGTAATCTTTCGTAGTTTCGCAAAAAAAAAAATCGAAAAAAATTAAAAAAAATTAAAAAAAAAATAGGGAAAAATTGGAGACGAACATCAGCATCGAGAGGGTTCTTGGCGTATTCAGCTTCAGCGGTTTTGCGTGCGTGCTCGAAGAACAAGATACGATCGAATTCGTTCTGTTGCAAATCCATGGAATCTGAGTGAGAGAATTTTCTGTTTCTAGGGTTTTGGGTTTTGAGTGTTGTAAGAGACTAATGAGTATATAGTGAGAAATTGAGAATCAAATTTATGTGTCTTTATTATTTTAACTCAAGGTTAATGTTTTTCCTTTTACAAGAAGAAACAATTTGTTTTTTAGAGTTTATTAAGTTAATGGTCTTATAAATATTTAGAATTCGTTTTTGGTCTTTATAAAATAAAATCACAATTATTAGTTCTTGTGATATTTTTTTTTACCATTTTAGGGATTAAAAATATTGACGGAAATTTTGTAAAGGGACTAAAATACTGATGAAAAATTTTATGAGGACTAAACATTAACATCCAACTCATAAATAACTTTCATACATTTAGCTTTATCATCCACAAGTAAGGAGAGGAACAAAGAGTTTTGAATTTGGACAAGTATGAAAGCCCAATTTCCTCTCTAATTTTTTGAGGTATTAATTATAGCATATTGAAAGGCCATAATTTATTAACATGAAATTCAATTCTAATAGACACTTGACTTTTCTTTAAAATTAAAAATTGGCAACAAATGCCAAAAAGATTGAAACTCTAATTAGAGATTAGTTCTCTTGTGTATTTGCCAATTTTTGGCATTTTTTAATTTTAAAGAAATGTCACAATTATGAGAGTTGTGTGTCACTTTAAAAAAAAAAAAAAAAACTAAAATAGAATTATATTACCAACCAACTTTCCTTTCCCTTACACAAGGAGTGCTAGAGAGAAGTAGAGAGAAGAGTAATTACAAGCATAATTGAGGATTGATCCATCACATGTGGTAACTAAAAACAAAGTTGACGTGGGATCTCTATTTATTTCTTATATGCTAGAGATTATTACTTTCTATGCTAGAGATTATTTCTTATACTTTTACTTGTATCCTTTGAGTTTCTGCTCTGTTTGTAAATTTTGACAATCACCTGCTGAAGTTTAATGAGTTTGTAGAGCACAAATATTATTAATGTACCAAATTGGTTCAAGTTCTTAAACCCATGTTAAGTAAGGATCACACTTTCAAATTTAGAGAAAAGTTTATTATTTTTTATTGATTCTAATCACAAGGGAATATAATACTTGTATAATCTTGTGCATACTCATAATAAGATAACTAAAACAAATAGTACAAAATAGCAATGCAGGTCTAATATATATCTTATTTATACTATAATTCTTAACTAACTTGCTATTAAAAGATAAAGTTACTAAATCTAACAAGGTACTCTAATAAAAAAAACCTAATAATCCTGAATTTAATTTATTAGTACCCCTTCTTTTAAATATCCTATCATGCACATTACACTCCTATTTGTTGTTTCCTTTTTAATTTGACTTTATCGTCTCACTTTCCTTAAATAGACCACTCTTTTCTTCATCCACCCCACATTTTCAAAGTCACTATTCTTTCTTCATTATCAACCCAGCAACCAACAACATACAACAAAAACTCCATCATATCACAAATTAGATCCAAATGTTTAAATGTCATTCATAGCAAAATTCAACCATGGGAGAAGATGAGAAAATCAGTTATGATTCAATGTAACAGAATGATACAAGAGATGAACTTATATACACTTGGATAGTGCCACCTCATACTAACCGTCACAACTAACTACATGTGAGCTAAATGTAATGTAAGTGAAATTACAAATGAAATTCAACTAGCTAGAAAGTAACTTGTGTTGCAAGCTAAGTAACTTGTGCACCAAGTTTTGTCATTTCTTCCTCTTTTCTGTTTAAAGCTAATAGTCGTAAAATATTTGATTTCCTCTCCCAACCTTCATCAATTTGCTAAGGTTTCTCTAGTTACAAGACACATATGATGCTTTGTTGCAAGGTTGTGTTGGTAAGTTAATCCAAATGTTATTGTTGTGATGAAATATGACTCCTATGTACACATAAAAACCATGTTTTCTATCAGTAGATGATCTTTTCGATTAGTAGCATTAACTTGAAAAAATATGGTTCTGGCATGTTTATTTGTTTTGTACCTTTGTAGGATAAGCATAAGGAATCTTAGATTAACGGTAATACACCTACATTTTATATAGGTGGATTACTTAAAGTTGTATTTCATCATACTTCATATTAATAACCGAACTATAATGTTGCTGCAGACCTTTTGGATGTGGTGTCATACTAGGTGGCTATGATAGAGATGGACCACAGTTGTACATGGTGGAACCTTTCAGTGTCTCCTATGCGAGTCTACTTTATTCCATCGCAATGTCTAAGACTTTCATAGTTAGTTTCCTTGGCTATTAATTTTTGTCGCTGAAATTCCAGGTGATATTTTTGTACTCATTTTTGTATTGGTATTTGTTTGAGAGGTATTTTGGTGCAAAATGTAAGTGGATATGCAATATCTAATACATTTATGTACTAAATTGAGGATCCAGATTCCCTGCAGAGGGAAATGCATGCGTTTTCACGCAGTAAACAATCTCGGCTGTAAATCAATAAATCTGAAATCGGATGTTTTAGATTACACAATAACAATATCGGTTTTGAATGACCTCAACAGTTAATTTGAGACTGGACTTTTGAAATTGAAAACTGTGTGATAAATTACTGCTCCAAATCCCTAAAGTGAACAGCAATTGTGGTTTCATTTTTATTACTGTCTATGCTACAGACTATACTCTTATGCTTTTACTTGTATCCTTTGATTTCTCTCGGTATCTAATAACTACTTTGAGTTTCTGCTACATGGGATCTCTGTAAATTTTAACAATCAGCTGCTGATGGTTGAGCAAGATAGAAGCAAATATTGCATAGATCTCTTACTATGTGCAGCTTATATGTAGGATAATTATTAGAATCGTTCATAATGTGTTATGTGTACCTCAACCCTCAAACCCTTCTTTACAGTGCAAATTTTTTCTGCTTCCCTCTGTTCATGCCTCAATCTACATGTGTATTTTGAAACCTATGATGATTTTCTTTCGAAATGCAAGTTTTCTTTTGTACGATGTTGTTGCCACTGGTCTGGGGAGGGTATAAACCTAAAATGCAAGAATTTGGTATAAGTATGTGCATAAATTTGATTAAGGTTTATTCGTGTAACTCCTCACCATCTCCATTTCCTTTGTGCAGTAGCATGGTGTAAAATTGATCATGATATTTTGATAAATAGAAAAAATACTGGTTATGAGGGTTGATCAGACGTAGGATAGTTCAATTTGTAGAGGTAGAGGGAGATCAAGAAAACCTGTAGACTAACTCATTAAGAGAGATTTAGAGGTGAGCGGACTATCTTTGGACATAATCCGTGATAAGAAATTACAGTATCGTTTGGTACATTTAGCTGATCCAACCAACTGATAAAAAGTTTAGTTGTTATTGTATGAAACGTCACATATTGCGTCCAACTCTCGGCAACAGTAGCTCGGATACAATTATTATATTTTTGTTCTGTGGATGGTGTATTTTTCCCTTTTTGTTAATTAATTGTAATTCTTCTGTGGCGATTTCTGTCTAACACTGCAGTGTATCAGTTTCCATATCAGAATTTTGTTTTACAATGTTATCTTGTTAATGTCTTGGCAGGGAGATCGAAAAGTTGAAGGTTGCGAATATGACCTGCCGACAAGGAGTTACTGACGTAGCTAAGATGTAAGTAGCATGATTATTGCTAGTGTTTGTTGTTATTCATTATATTCTTAATGCGAAACTTTCTAGACTTTTAACAGATATCTGTGCCATGCTGTATATATGGAGTTCATGACGAGGCAAAGGATAAAGATTTCGAACTTGAAATAACCTTGGTGTGTGAGGAATCAAAGGTAAGGCAAAGTGTACTTTGAGTTACTTTTATACAATGACATCTTTTGCTTTTAATTACTTTAAAATAATGATTGTATAGCATATCATCCACTTTTTTTCTTTGTTTCATGTATTTGATTTGTATTGGTTATAGCCATTCTGAAATTATCAAAAATAAAATCTTATTTTGTTGATTAAAATTTTTAGGTTTCTGGTTATTACCTCAATCCATGGTATCGTATTAAAAACATGATTAGCAATTGGAAGCAAGAGTAATTGAAGAAACCTTGAATAAGGCAATACAATAATAATATGTAATTCTTCAATATAGCACTCTAGTGTTGTAGAATTTGAACAAATCTCTATTTTATGATTTTTGATTGACAAATTACTGATAAGATTTGCGACTACAACGCTACTGATAAGCAAGTGAATGAGTGTAGATCCTCCCAAGAAAACTTTATGAAATTTATCATTGGAATGCTACTAGACCATCACTATATTGCTATAATCTTCTCTAGTATGTGACTTTCTAAATACAGTAGAGTATGTTTTCATACCTTTTGTTTGTTATGGAAGTTTTGAAAACTTTGATCTCTATCATTGAAAGAAGCACACTATATACCTCTAGAAGCCTCCTATGGAACATACCAAGCAAGTCAGTAAACAGTTTTTGTCGTCTTATTGCTCCTCTCTCTCTTGCCCCACCCCCTCCTCCTGTGTCATTCTTCTCATCATTCGATGACCTAAAACTTGTCCAGTCAATTGAATTTAGCGTCTGTTAGAAGTTAGAGCTGTTCCATTTACTTAAAACATACGATTTTGCCTCGTCTCACTGTGAAATATCAGAAGCTACAAACTGTAGCTTTTAATTTGACGTACATCTACCCTTGGTCGACCGTGAAAACAAAGACGTACTTAATGAAGCTCTGGAATCTTTTCTATTAGTAGCATTACTATAACTATTTCTTCTAATTCTTTTATTGTGTGTTCTACAATGTTTATTTGTTTTGGTAGTTCCTATGAGATAATCATAAGAAATCTTAGATTATTGCATAGAATGACGGATTTAATGCAGTTATGATGACGTTCTTATTCTTGTGTGCCAATGTACTTTAACTGAGTTTAAAACATTGCATTTGTGATACGTTTTTTATCAGTAATTTTCTTTAGCATATAATGTCACGTGTCACGTTCTAGTTGTTATGATATACTTTAAACTTCTCTTAATGTATGTATGAATCTTTTTCCAATCTTAGGCTGTAGCAGGATTAGCTGCAGATGGAAGGCAACTAACCATGACAGGTTTGCTCCATTTGCTTGCAACATTTACATCGGCCGATCACCCTTTATTGTTTCTAAACATGTACATCATTTTACCGTGTTTACTGATTAAATACACTAGTTTTTGATTGGATTGTTAGCCATACTTTATTCCTCAAGGAAAAATAGTACTAGCTAGGAAATCAGACCAATTATATTTTAGGGAGACTATAATTGAAACCCTATGTAATGATTCAACTGTATTTTTTCCTTTGTACTCAACCTTATTGTAAAGAAAATATCAAATCGTTTCAGGTTATTATAACCTCATATTAACTGTATTAAGATTATTATAGTTGCATGAGGTTCTAGAGAAACCAATTACCTGTAGCCTAGCATTGTTCAAACTGGTGTGAGAGTCCACATTTTTCTAGTTTCTTGCATCTTAGTATTCCTGAAAAGTAAAAACAGAAAGGGGACCTTGCTTCAATGGTTGAATTATCAAATTAGCCTATAATGGGTCTGACTCTTTGCTGGACCCTCTTTCGAAATGGAGGGAGATCAAGAAAACCTGTAGGCTAACTCATCAAGAGAGAATTAGAGGTGAGCGAACTAACTTTCGACATACTCCATGATAAGAAATTATGGTCTCGTTTGGTGCATTTAGTTGATCCAACCTAGTGATAAAAAGTTTACTTGTTGTATGAAGTCACATATTGCATGCATCTCTCAGCAACAAAAGCTTCAATACAGTTATTATATTTTGCTTTGGATGATGTTTTTATTTTTCGTTAAAGTAATTCTTCTGTAGTGATTCCTGTCTTATGCTGTATTCCATCAGTTAATTTTGATATACAATGTTATATTGTTAATGTCTTGCAGGGAGATCGAAAAGTTGAAGCTTGCGGATATTACCTGCCGAGAAGGAGTTATTGAAGTAGCTAAGATGTAAGTAGCATGATTACTGCTAGTGTAATTTGTTGTTACTTATTATATTCTTAATGTCAAACTTACTAGACTTTTACAATGATCTGTGCCATGCAGTATATATGGAATTCATGACGAGATAAAGGATAAAGATTTCGAACTTGAAATGAGCTGCGTGTGTGAGGAATCAAACCGTCAACATGCAAAGGTAAGGTAGGGTGTACTTTGAGTTACTTTTATACAATGCCATATTTTTCTTTCAATTACTTTAAAATAATGATTGTATAGCATAGCATCCACATTTTTTCTTTGTTTCATGTATTTGATATTTATTGGTTACGGCCACTCTGAAATTATCAAAAATCAATTCTTACTCTGTTGATTAAAATATTTAGGTTTCTGGTTATTACCTCAATAGATGGTATCATATTAAAAACATGATTATCATTTTGAAGTAAGAGTAATTGAACAAAACTTGAATAAGGCAATACATACCTTGAACAAATTTTGACAAGAAAAAAATGTTTATTCTGGTGTAAATTTCTTTTCAGCGTGTACGGTGACCCAATACCTGTCAAGGAACTTGCTGATCGCATGGCTAGCTATGTACACCTTTGTACATTATACTGGTAGCTCAGGTACAGTGAGAGAGCTACTATCTTGTAGTCATTTTAAAGTTGTATTTCCTCATAATAATAACTGATCTGTAATGGTGCTGCAGACCTTTCGATGTGATGATTACTAGGTGGTTACGACAAAGGTGGACCGCAGTTGTACATGCTCAAACCTTCTCATGTCTCTTATGTGATATATACATGTTTTCACGTGGTTCCAGAAGTTTTATAGATATAGACCTGTCTTGGTGTCTATGTTGCGTTTTAGCTTTCACACTCAACTTGCATTATTCTTTTGGTTTTTTCGTCAACTAAATCTCTTTTCTGACAACTAAAATGGTGGCTCAATGTTCGAGGCTTCTGCGATGCTGCCATTGTGGTCTGGGGAGGTTAATTATACACTTAATGCAAAAAATTGGTTTTCGTATGCGACTATGTGCAGAAACTAAGGTTTATTTGTGTAACTCAACACCATCTCCATTTCGTTGTGCAGTAGTATGGTATAAAGTTGATTATTATATTTTGATAAATATAAAAAATACTGGTAATAAGGGTTGAACAGAGGGAGGATAGTTGGATAAGTAGAGATAGATTAAGAAAAATTGTAGGTTAAGTCATTAAGAGAGATTTAGAGGTGTTTGGCCTATCTTTGGATATAATCCATGATAAGAAATTATCGCATCGTCTGGTGTAATTAGGGCTTCCAACCTAGTGAGAAAAAGTTTGATTGTTGTATGAAAAATCACGTGTTCCATGCATTTCTCAGCAACATAAGCTCAAATACAGTTATAGAGTGATTTCTGTCTTATTCTGCATTGCATCAGGTTTCATATCAGCATTTTGTTTTACCATTTTAAATGTTATCTTGTTAATATGAATTGGCAGAGAGATTGGAAAGCTAAAGCTTGCAGATATGACCTGCCGACGAGGAGTTATTGAAGTAGCTAAGATGTAAGTAGCACAATTATCGACAATGTTTGTCGCTACTTCTAATATTCTTAATGTGAAACTTTACAAGTCTTTTTTCAATTATCTGTGCCAAGCACTAGCAGTATATATGGAGTTCATGCCAAGGCAAAGGATAAAGATTTCAAACTCGAAATCAGCTGGGTCCGCGAGGAATCAAACTGCCAACATGAAAAGGTAAGGCAGGGTGTACTTGGAGTTACTTGGAATCAATGCAGTATATATATATGGTGTACTTGGAATCAATGCATCCAAGTGTTTGCACAGAGTTGTAGTTTTTGGTGGTTGTGTCGTTAATCTATACATGTGTTACTAAATCATGTGCAGGTTCCAGAGGAGTTTCTAGAAGAAGCTGAGACACCAGCCATTGTAGCTCTTGAAGAAATGGATGCTGATTAAAAATATTCATCCCAAAGATGTATTTCATAACTTGTAATAGAGCATTGGGAACATCCATAGAAAATTCATAGGCTTTAAAAGTTGGATTTTATGTTTTGTTTCTCAAGGATTGAACGCCCTTAGTTAATTTCTGTTGCCCTCAACAATTCATTTAGTGTTGAATTAGGAGGTTTTGTTTCAATAGAAATTTGAATAATTACCAACAATAAAAGCCAATATAGCAATTGGGGTTATTGACAACATTACATGAAGGTATTAAACTACATAACCTTTGCATCACTGCCTCAAATAACCACAAAGATTATGATTGCTTTATTCCAGCTAAAGCCTTTCTTGCTTCTATGATCACTGCATCTTTTACACAGATTTCATTATTGTTGAGAATTATAGAATCATAGGGATGAAGATCATAGATGTAAGCATGATAAAGAGCATATGTGTATTCATGAGAAGAATACTCGTAAAAATTTATATTGAATGAATATAGATTGATAAAAGATAAGAAATGAGTACATGTATGGTCTTATTTATATACCTCAATTATACTAACTAGTGTGGTTAACTAATTAACTAGAGTGAATAACTAACTCTAATTATCTAACTAACTCTAACCACATTAACTAACTTGACTTATCTTCCAACTATTTTAACAATTATACCATGAGTAGGGATGGCAAAAAAATTTGCACCCGTGGATATCTGCGGATAAAATCCGCCACGGACATGGAGCGGAAACTTTTCTCGGAAATTTTCTGAGGAAATTTTCCTCGGTAAATTAATTAATTATAAAATAAAAAATAAATCTCAAATTTTGAATTTGGAAAATACGCCAAATTATTCAAAAATTGCTGCAAAAAATCTGAAAAATTTTCAAATTTGTTTCCGACAAAATTTTCCTCGGTAAATTAATTAATTAAAAATTAAAAAAATAAATACCAAATTTTGAATTTGAAAAATGCGCCAAATTATTCAAAAATTGTGCCAAAAAATCTGAAAAATTTTCAAATTTGTTTCCGACGAAATTTTCCTCGATAAATTAATTAATTAAAAATTAAAAAATTAATACCAAATTTTCATCACATAAATGGTCGCTGACTGCAACTCCGTGTCGTTCATCTAGTAATCGTTCCCTAGATGACAAAGACGTCGTGGTGACGAAAAACTGATAAGGCTGACTGACACCCTTCACTTTCAACAATAACTTCATTTCGTTTATTTCTTGGGGTCAACATCAAGTGGTCGAAGTAATGAGAGATGAAATAGTTTGTTTCCCGATCCACGTAAGTTGCACATATTGATCCCTTAACCCTTGCTTTATTTTTCACCATTCGCTTTGCATAACCCATGAACCTTTCAAAAGGATACATCCACCTATAATGAACAGGTCCATCGAGCCAAGCTTCATATGCGAGATGCACCGGAAGATGTTCCATATAATCAAAGAAACCCGGGGGAAAAACTTGCTCCAATTTACAAAGAGTGATATGAATATTATGATCCGTTTTAACAAGTTCATCCATCCTCAAGGTTGAAGCACACAAGTCTTTAAAAAATTGGCTAATTTCAGTCAATGGGTTAATAACATTGTTTGGCAATGAACTAAATGCAATTGGAAGTAAATGTTCCATGAAAACATGGGAATCATGACTTTTCATTCCACACAGTCTTCTGGAGTTGACGTCGGCACACCTCGACAAGTTAGAACAATATCCGCCTGGCATCCTCAATTCTTTCAACCATTGACAAACAGATTTTTCTTCATCATCAGTTAGACTATAATCAGCCTTGGGTTTTAGATATTTTCCATTTGGAAGAAGTTGTAGCTCCATATCTGGTCTCTTACAATACAATGGCAAGTCCATTCTAGCCTTCTCATTATCTTTTGTTTTACCAGAGACATTCATCACCGTGTGAATTATATTGTCACAAAAATTCTTTTCAATGTGCATAACATCAAGATTATGTCTCAGTAAATTGTCTTTCCAGTAAGGGAGGTGCCAGAAGATCCTTCTTTTGGTCCAATGGTGCTTGTCACCGTATTGTGGGTGTCTGACTCTTTTGCCTACATCTGGGAATTTCAAAAGTCCTAGTCCACTGACGCTACAGAATACTTCCTCTGATGTTGTCCTAGGAGGCAGACCATCTTTTTCTGTTTTTCCTTTACGAAACAAATTCCTCTTCTTTAAAATTGATGTGTTGCTGGTAAAAACCTACGATGACAGTCAAACCACGAACTCTTTCTTCCGTGTTGCAAGTTAAACACCTTTGTGTGTTCTATGCAATGTGGACAAGAAAATCTACCATGAGTCAACCATCCAGACAACATTCCATATGCAGGAAAGTCGTTAATAGTCAACATCAAAGCTGCCATCATTCTAAAATTCTCCTTCCTTGCAATATCATCTGTCGATTCACCGATTCATAATCTCTTCAAATCATCAATTAAGGGTTGTAAATAAAAACAAAAAAGAATCATAAGTGGTTGGTGTGCATATCAAGATAAGAATATTGATAGGAGTGCACCTTTGACCGCTAGGGTTCCGCTTGAATTCTGATTCCGGTGGTGGTTCTTGGCTGCCTGCACGACGGCGATTATCTCCTCATTGGCATCACAACCTGCTAGTGTTGTTTCTTCCCATTAAGTACGCGCAATCGCGTTAATGCCTCTGGGTGTTACAAAGATTGGTACACGTGATTCTCATCATTAGAAACCGTGTTGGTCTAGGTTTTCTTTTACGGCATGGCATTCTCTTGTCCATGGTTGTGCATTGCCGATACTCCTCCCACTTCTCAGATTGTTACTGTTCCTACTAAATAAAGTGCGGCGGCACTTGGTGGAAGGGTTGTGGCTACTGACAAGTCTCCTCTTCCTGTCCCATGCATCAAGGGTGATGCGCTTTGTATTCGAATTGGACAGGAAGAATACGCTAAAGGTTTGGCGGAATATCAGAATGCTCTCCAGGGACGTCTGACTTTGATCAAGGGTGACAATCCATACACGTCGAAGGATTTGGTTTCTAAGATTGGAAAAGTATGGCAAACGGTGCACAAATGGAAAATGGTTCCTCTTGGCAGGGTTTTTTACGATTTTCACTTTGAGTCGGCTGAGGATTTGCGAAAAATTTGGTCAGCCGGTACGATGAATCTAAATCCCGGTCTTCTTCGTCTCTCCCAATGGACGAAGGTTTTTAACCACTTTTCTTAGAAGCAGACTCACGCTTCTATTTGGATCTGTCTGGTTGATTTAGCACAAGAATATTGGCGAGAACGTACGTTGATGGAAATAGCAAGCACTGACCTACCCCGATTGATTTGGATGCCCCCACACGTAATAGGGCATTCAGTCACTATGCAAGGATTTTGGTGGACATTGATTTATCAAAACGAGCCTTTGATGAAATTCTTATGGAACGGGAAGGTTTCGCATTTAAGGTGGAAGTTCAGTACGAAAGACGACCTCTTTTATGTCATCATTGTTATGTGATTGGGCACAACGTCACGACCTGCAAGTGGCTGCACCTAAAGATGCCACTGACCGTGGTAAAAAACCTATGGTTGTTGAGCCCCCACAGACAGCTCCCTCTCATCAGAACCATGTGTATTGACGTGTTGATGATGCATCTACCTCTCATGGAAATGCTTCCAAAGATGTCGCTGTCACTGCCCCTTCCTCTGCAGTTGCTGTTGTGAACAATCAAGACCACTCATTAGCTGCCCCACTTAATGAGGTCTATACCAATTCGTTCAGTTTTGCATTACATAATGTTACAGATGAAACTCCACAGGGTCGGTTACACTCTTTTAGTCCCTTGTTGGAATTGGTTTCCGAAGTTGCGCACGATGACGTGCATTCTCTTGGAGTGGCACAAACACAACCGGTCTCTCAGGACATGAGTGTTCTAAAGGTTCTGGTCACTGCTGTCCCACTTCCCTCTTCAGTTGCGCATGTTGACGTGCATGAAAATGATGACTTTACCACCTCTGTTTCTGGTACGGGGTTAAGTCCCCCATTTTCCCATCCGCACGAACCACAATTGGTGTTGCTGGGAAACTCTACAGGTTCGCCCATTAATTCTCCAGCTCATGTTCAAGCTCTCGCCATTGTTGCTACAGTTGCTGTCAAATAGTAGCTCGCAGTGCATACTCATTCAGCTGTTTTGGTTGTTCAGCCGGTTGTCGGTGATAATAGCTCATCAATTCCCGAGGCCAACACCACTGTCACGCAAAAGGAAGGCCTTGAGAAACATATCAATTCTAACATTCAGCATGATTTGGATTTGTGGGATAGAATTAGGGACTATGATCAACAAGTTGCTGAAGAGACTTTCACACCGGTCTTAACCAAAAAGCAGAAACAAAAATTGAAGCAACAACAGGTCTTGGGAAAGCCGCCATATAGAACCCGTGCAAGGGGGTGACTCTTCTCCAAATGCTCAATGATTTTTCTCTATTGGAATGTTACAGGTATTGGCAACTCCGACACTAGAGTTACTTTAAAAAATTTAATTATGTCTCACAAACCTTTGTTAGTTTTTATTGTGGAGCCTATGATTATTTTTGATCAAGTCCCCTCCTAGTATTGGCAGAGTATTAGGGTGTTGAAGTATTGGATTAATGTTAGAGATTCTTTGCTGCCAAATCTTTGGGCTGTTTGGGGGAATGATGTTAGTACCAAGGTTATTTTTGTTTCTGATCAGTGTATTCCGTTGGAGGTTTCATTTCATCAGTCAACTATTTATATTGTCGCTCTCTATGCTAATACTTATTACTTGAGGCGCATACAACTTTGGGCTGATCTTACTCATCTTCCAGGATGTTTTCAGGGTCCTTGGTTGTTTATAGGAGACTTTAATGATGTGTTGGGTTCTCATGAGAAACATGGTCGTCGTCCTCCGCCATCCACGTCTTGTTCAGATTTTTTAAATTGGACGAATGCTAATTTTTTGACTCATTTTCCTATTTCGGAATCCTTTTACACTTGGTCCAATGGCAGGTTTGGGGCGGAAAATGTGGCTCTCCGTCTTGATAGAGCGATTTGTAATGATGATTGGATCAATTTTTGGAGCAATTCTTCTTGTTGTTCTTTAGTTCGCCATCAGTCTGACCACTACCCGTTATTGCTTTCAGCAGATGCCTCTCTTGTTCGTCATGTTGTTCCTTTTAAATTCTTCAAAACATGGGTCTCTCATGAATATTATAGGAGGTTGGTTATGGATAATTGGTCCAAGAATGTTAGAGGCAGTGGCATGGGCCGATTGCAAGCCAAACTCAAGAATTTGAAGCAATTGTTTAAGCTCTGGAATCGCACGGTTTTTGGGGATGTGGATAGACATGTTCGTTTACCAGTGGACGAGGTCAATCATATTCAATAGTTTATTGACACGGAAGGTTTTACGGACCAGCGGTATGCGCAAGACCTTGAGGCGCAATTAATTCTTACTCATGCCTCGAATTGCCAAAATCAACTTTGGAGGGAAGGCCAGAGATCAAAATTTTATTCGTGGTGATCGGAACACCTCCTATTTTCATAGAGTATCTAAAGTTTGGGAAGCTACCAAGTCTATTTCTTTTCTGCAGGTTAGTGATTCAATAATAATCGACCCTACAACTATTGAGGTGCATATACTTGCATATTTTCAGTCCATTTTTAGTGTTGATAACAATTGCACTCCGAACAATTTGATAGCTCAAATGATTCCTTATTTGGTGTCGGATGAGGATAATCATATGCTTCTGTGTTTTCCTTTGCGTGATGAAGTCAAAGTTGCGGTGTTTGATCTTAATGGGGATGGGGCCCCAGGTCCATATGGGTTTGGCGGGCATTTTTACCAAACTTTTTGGGACATTGTTGAAACGGGTGTGGTGCAGTCGGTGCAAGAATTTTTTATCTCTGGTGTTTTAGCTCCGAATATTAATTCCAATCTGATCGTGTTGATTCCGTAGGCTCTAGGGGCGAAATCTATGGGGGATTACCAGCCTATCACTCAATTTAAAATTGTTACGAAGATCATTGCAAATCGGTTGGCCCTCATTACTATGAGGATTATTTCTATTGAGCAGTGAGGCTTCATCTGGGACCGCAACATCTCCGACTGTGTTATCCTGACTTCTGAAGCTATTAATCTAATTGACAAACGAAAATATGGGGGTAATGTGGCTCTCAAGGTGGATATATCAAAAGCTTTTGATACTTTGGATTGGAATTTCTTGCTTGCAGTGCTAAGTCAGTTTAGTTTTTCTGCTATTTTTGTTGACTGGATTTTGGCCATCTTGCAATCGGCTAGGCTATCTATTTTGGTGAACGCCAAGGCTGTTGGTTATTTTTCTTGCTCCCGCGGTGTTCGTCAGGGGGATCCCTTGTCTTCGCTTCTCTTTTGTCTTGCTGAGGAGGTTCTTAGTCGGGCCCTTGATGTGGCTCGGATTGCGGGAATGATCACTCCTATGTCTTATTCCAGAGGGGTTTCCTTCCCCACTCATATTTTATACGCTAATGATGTTATGATTTTCTGTACAGGTACAAAGCGTAATATTCGTCAGCTTCTAAATACTTTCCAGCAGTATCCAGAGGTCTCCAGACAAATTATTAATAATGCCAAAAGTCGTTTTTTCATTGGTTCCATGTCTGGAACTCGTGCTCAGATGATTGCAAATTTGTTGGGGTTCAGCGCAGGTACCATTCCTTTCTATTATCTGAGGTGTCCCATTTTCAAGTGGAAGCCTAAGGGAGTTCACATTCAAATGATCACTGACAAAATTAAGTTGAAACTTGCTACTTGGAAGGGGAGCATTCTTTCTATCATGGGGCTTGTACGGTTGGTTAAATCTATAATTCATGGTATGCTTTTTTATTCCTTTCATGTTTACCTGTGGCCGAGGCGGGTTTTGCGCATGCTGGACACTTGGATTAAAATTTTTATCTGGAGCGGGGATATTTTTACCAAGAAAGTTTGCACGGTTTCTTGGAAGATTTTGTGTCGACCTTGGGCAGCAGGGGGTCTTGATCTCAAGTCGACTCGATTGATAAATGAATCATTAATTTTGAAGTTGGCTTGGAGTCTTGTTTCGACGGAGGCGCAATGGGCGGTGCTATTTAAGCAAAGATTTTTTCTGATGGGAAACCGTCTCCTCACTACTTTAAATCCACGGTTTGGGCAGGTATTAAGTTACAAATTGGTACTATTATTGCTAATTCTTTGTGGATTGTGGGCACAAGAGAAAATATACAATTATGGACTGATAATTGGCTTGGGGAACCCTTGGTGGACCTGCTTCACATTGATCCTTTATTTCATGCGGGGTTTATTGGCACGGTGGCTGATGTCATTGTTGATGACGGATGGAATCTCCCGATGGCGCTGATGGCCATTCCGGATGTGACCGCTCGTTTGGACTCCATTGTTTTGCCTTGAGTGCATCTCTCTGATACTCTGGTTTGGCCACATTCAGTTGATGGTAATTTATCCGCGAAGCATGTGTTCTCCTTTCTGAGGCCGGTTGATGCTTTGCTGTCTTGGGCGGAGCTTATTTGGAAATCTTTTATCCCGCCTTCTCATTCCTTTATTTTTTGGCGGCTAATGCATGGTAAAATGCCCATAGACGAGAATCTCAGAACCCGAGGTTGTGTTATTGTTTCTGTTTGCTGCTTTTGCTTGAAGACAGACGAGACTTCTGACCATCTGTTTCTTCGGTGTCCATTTGCGGTGGAGCTTTGGATTTGGCTAGGTGGTAAGCTTAATTGTGTTTTGGATAGAACTTCAGCTCAATCCCTCCTCTCTTGTCTTCCTACTCGATGTTCCTCTCAGGTTTCAGACTTGTATTTAGCTGCGGTGGTGCATACTCTACATACTATTTGGTTATCACGTAATACTCTTCGATTTTCTCTGAATACAACATCTAGAGAAATGTTGAAGAAGAGTGTTCCTATCATTTCAAAATGGATTAACAGTTGAAGATTTTTCTTTTTAAATTTCACCATAAATCAATTTAACCAACGACTCGTTGATTCATTATCTTTCAAGTCATTGACCGATCAAAATGTAAGAGCCTACCAAGCTATTATTTTGTAAGCCAAATTTAATTTTAACAATATTATGATAGAAAGTATATTTCTAGTTTGCTAAATTAATTTTGGGTGCAAATTCCAGAGCATGTGTACTAGTAATTTACGGCGAAGTATCTGTACCAGATATGTATGAGTACGATGCTCACCGGTATTTAATTTTTTTCTCATTATTCTATTGCGAGTAAAGTTAGTGACTTTCTCACACATAAATATTATAATAATATAATATATTTGTGTATTTCAGTTTTTTTATTGTTGTAACATAACCCATTTTTTGACTATTTAAATTTTTATGGGAAAAAGGTTTGTTGTGATGTTTTGGTTTGAATCGAACAATTTATATTCGATAAAAAAAAGTTTATTCTTGTAACCTAACCTATGTTTTGGTGAAAAAAAAGTGAATTAATAAGAGAATTCGATACAAGAACTAACTCATTAAGGATTTATTGGAAATTTGAGCAAGAGCTACTACATCAACAAGAGTGCATGAAGGCAAGGTTTTAAAAAAAACGGGACGTTACCGCAAAAACGGTATCAGCAGCAGCCGTTACCGTTTTTGCCCCTTTTAACGTTGAGAAAGAAATTCACGGGGAAAACACCTTTACGGCCATTACAGAACGACGTTATAGACGCGAAACGCCGTTAATGCCGCAAAACGCCGTTACGACCACAAAAAAAAACAGAAATTTAAAATTGCCTGTAGTTGTGACTCTCAATCTCTTAATTTGGGTAGCAAAAAATTATATGGGAATTTAGAGAGAAAAAAATTGAGGCTTTGATTGTGTTGTGACTCTGTTAGTGATGGGAAAGAAAAATAGAGAATAAATGAATAATGATAGTTAGAATTACTGAGTGAGTGAGTGACCCTGTTTGTGTTGTTGTGTGCTGCTTTTTTGCTGTTTGTTTGTGACTGTTGTTTATTGTTTGTTGCATGTGTTTTGTGTTGATGTATGTGTGTGTGGTGCTTTTTGATAATATAGGACGAGGTCATGGTTTTTTTAATTTTGAATGTAGCCTATTTTTATTATGATATTTACTTTAGGCATGCTATAACAATGGGAAAAAGGATTAATTTAAGTTATTATACATTTATATGATAACATAAATAATTTTAATAAGATTTGTGTAACGTTGTGATTAATTCACACCGCGAATACCGTTATTTGTATCGCAACATCCGTTACAGCCGAAATTGTGAAAACCTTAACGCGACTGCGACCGTGACCGTTATTTAAACCAGTACAAAGAGGGCTAAAAGGACCGAGGAGGCTACCATAGTACAATGATTAACATTATTTTTTTTTTGACAAACATGATTAACTCATTCTTGATAATATAATTATAAAAAAGAACTATTTAACATCTTGAGTGTTAGAAACATTATCTACTACGGATAGGTATTAGAGACGTAAAATTTAGTTACGTATTCATTACACTAGTTATGAGTTAGTTGTTCAAATAAGTTTTTTTTTTTAATAACAAATGATAATAAGTTAATTGATATGTTTCCTTCAAAAAAGGTTACTCCCTCCGTCCTTTTTTTTAGGAGTAGTTTACAAAATCATGTGTATTAAGAAAAGTTGTTGGAGTAATAAAGTTGTCTCAAATTGGTGTGACTACTACTAGATTACCCTTAATTAAATATATATTTAATGTTAACTTTTTATATACCAAGACAAATTGATAGTATTAATAAGGGGTATATTTGGAAAAAGAGTAATCAATGCATCTAAGAATTTGTATATGATCTTATATTTAGGGACAAAACTTTTTTTTAAACTACTCCTATAAATAGGGACGGAGGGAGTAATTGATATGTTAGTATTTTTCTCATATATCAGGATTAGACTTTTAACTCTTTTAATCCTTGTTAATACAAAGGTAAAAATATTATCATTTTATTTTAAATTTAATTAGTATTAGTACCATGCTTTGTCAGTACTATACATTTATTTTATGTATGTATCAATGATGTTTTGTCATATCAATTAACGAATATGACAACTCATGTGTTTACATATTGAGTAATTGATATGACAACTCATGTATACTAATTAAATTGTTTATTTTAAATCATATTAATATAGTATATTTATGGGAATTAATGTTGACTTGTCTTTATTATCTTTAGATAAATAATATTTGTATTCACTCTTCTATTCCACTATATGGAAATCAAAATAGTAGTAGTTGAATTTATTTTATCTTTTAATAATGTAAAAAGTCAAACAAAGTAGTTAGTTCCAAGATGGAAATAAATCGAGTTGATTCAATCCCGTTTAACCTTGACTCGAGTTGTTAAAAATTGATTCATTAAAAAACATAACTGGACTTCGAAACAAACATTTTTATAGCTCGAATTCAGCTTGTTTTAAGTTCACGACCAATTAGATTCGACTCGTCGGCTGATATCATATAATTTAAAAATCATTTTTTATCAAAAAAGTAAAAAAAAAATATATATGTTTCACCTTTTAATTTTTCTTTTAAAAGGTCAAAGATTGAAATAAAATAAAATCTATCAAACACATATATTGTTTAAATGATAGACACAAATACAAAGTTCATACCTCGATAAATATGTAGATAAATATAACAAACTACAAACAACCAAGAACAATAATACAAAAAGCCACAGTAAAACTAGTGCATGTAACATAGACAAAACCCAAGGTAATTTCACAATTAGAATAAGAATATCCTAAAAAAAATTCATTTACACACGCGCGCACGCGCACAAAACACACGCACACACATATATAATCAAGTCAAATCATAAACCAAAGAAGCCGAAATATATATAGTTCAAATTCAAGTTTAGCTCATTAATAAGTATAATAATTAAATCCTAATTTTATTCATTTATAGCATTAACTAGTCAGTAATTAATAATAATTCAAAATATAATAATAATAATAATAATAATTCAAACACTTGGTAAATCATGAACTTTGGAAATGACTTAATTACCTATAAACTCATGTTTCTTCCAACCCACCACATAATACATTTTCACACATTATAAGTTACTTGGTCTTGTGTTTTGTCTGTGTATAATAATGGTGTTTGTGTTCTATACCAGTGTAATGTTTGAATCATATATATTAGATAAATCACTATCACTCATGATGATATCTGTCTTCTCCAATATATTATAACCTAACTTCTATCAAATATGAACTAACATTTTATTATTGATATCAGGAGGGGAGATGAATCTTGCATGAAAGCCTAAAAGGGATACAAGTGTTGAGATCAAAAGTCAGTGTTACTTCACATTTTTATATGCTATCAAGTCTAAAAGCATCAAAGACCTTCCTTAGTGCCTAATTGTGTTGATAAGGAGGGCTAACGAGCCAAGTATCGCTTCTTCGATGAATTGTTGGGCCTCTTTGTCTGTTAGACTCCGTACCCTTGGAGCTCTTTCGGTGAAGTTGGATCTAGGTCTAAAGCACTTGTATTGGCCATAATATAACTTTGTCCTGCATTTACACAAACAAATGCATACAATTAGCCCTCACTACATTTAGATATTACTCTCTCCGATTCAAATATAAGCGGAAATTAGGTAAACAAACATTGATGTATTATGATCAATTGAACCAAATAAATCAACTTCTGTTGACTGAACTACCTTATATATAAAACCGTAGGCAATAATATGTATAAATACAATCAATCAAAGTGTTTGATTTATTATTTTAATTATTGTACTTACACGTTATACTCCTTCTCGCCTAAATGATCATCCCATCTTATGTGGAGAACATTTTTGACATAGAGTACACAACTCTTGAATACTCTGTCCATGGTCTTCCAAAATAAACAAGTCCACTCACTGTTACGGTGCTATTTACAAAGGAAAATCCACTTCCCAATGACGTATCGGAGCACTGTTGAGCTGTGATAAAGGACAAGCCTTTGGCTATGGAGTTTATTGTGCAACCCTAAAAAGACATATGTAGGTTACGTTCACTTCCAAATTATATCAAAAGCTTATCAACAATTATGAGTGCACTGCAAAACGCAGTCATAATATATATATATATATATATATATATATATATATATATATATATATATATATATATATATATATATATATATATATATAGGTTACGTTCACTTCCAAACTATATCAAAAGCTTATCAACAATTATAAGTGCACTGCAAAACACACTCATAATACACACACACACACACACATACATACATACATATACATAGTGTGTGTGTGTGAGTGAGTGCGTGCGTGCGTGCGTAAATGGAAGAGTTTTTTTTTTTAAGACATTCTAATTCTAATTGTGGAATTACCTTGGATTTTGTCTATATTACATGTGTCGCGTCGAATTTCGGATATCAAGCTATTGGGAAGCATTGAATCACTAATTTTAAATCACGACTGAACTTTTAATTTTTCGGGGAAAAAGGAAAAAAGTTCGAAATTACCTTGAAAAAGATTTTAGGTTCGAAAGTCGATTATGCGAGGGGAAGGTATTAGCACCCCTCACATCCGTTGTACTCAACGGGAACCTCTTAGTTGACTTAGGCTTAAAATGTCTTTGACGTTTTGCTTGCACGCTTAATCATATATATATAAAAGAAAATGTAATGTGAGGTGAAGAAAGAGATAAAAACAAACGAAAGAGAAAAGAGAAAAAAAAGATTTTTTATTAACGGGCTTGACAAGATGTCGATCTTGCTCCTACGTATCTCCCGGTAGTCGGAGAATTCAAAGCGTACGTAGTTCTTTGTTAGAAAAAGTTTGTACGCTGGTTCGTTTTAGTTAAAAAAGATTTGTTCGCGTCCGAGCGAAAAAGTTTGAAAAAAGAGAAAGTAATGAAAGTAAATGTCAACTGTTCGGGATGTTGCCGAACTGTTCATTGACGACAATGCATAAAAGTAAATGATTTGATAAAAAGATTTTGCACTCGGACTTGAACAAAGGTTTTAAAACGTACGAAGACGTACAAAGTTTTAACATGATGAAAGATGGACGCTAAGGCGATGAACTCGCGCAAGGCGTGAATGCTTTGACAAAGTAAATAAAAAGACAAACGCACAGGGGCGTAAAAGGTTTGAAAATAAAGACAAACGCACGGAGGCGTTAAATTCGCGCAAGGCGTAAAAAGTTGAAAATAAGCGCGCAAAAGCGCGAAAGGTTCGGATTGACCACAAGGGCCAAAATTAGTGATTTGGCATAAATACTGCTGGGGCATTAGTTACACCGAAAGGCATAACCAAAAATTCATAGTGTCCGTAACGCGTTCGAAACGCCGTCTTAGACACATCTGACGATTTAATGCGAATCTGATGATAGCCCGATCGAAGATCAATCTTGGAAAATACTGTTGCTCCCTTGAGTTGGTCTAGGAGATCATCAATCCTTGGAAGAGGATTTCTTGATAGTCACTTTATTAAGTGGCGGTAGTCAATACACAGCCTCATGCTTCCATCTTTTTTCTTGACTAACAAAACTGGAGCACCCCAAGGTGATACACTGGGTCTGATAAAATGCTTCTGGATTAAATCCTCGAGTTGAGATTTCAGCTCTTTCAACTCTGTTGGTGACATTCTGTACGGTGCCACAGACACTGGCTCCGCTCCTGGAATCAAATCAATTGAAAACTCCACCTCACGCTCTGGAGGTAAACTAGTTATTTCTGAAGGGAAAACATCTAGGTACTCATTCACGATAGGAATATCACTGGGACTTAATTCTGATTCCGAAGCCACAGTGAGCATAACATAGAATCCCTTATCTTGAGCACAAATAAACTGGATTAACTGATGGGTGCGGTTAATCAATTCAGACAAAGCCACACCTTCTGTCGTATCACTGGTAGGCATATAAATACTCTTCTCTGAACATCCTATATACACATGGTTAGCGGAGAGCCAATCCATGCCTAAGATCACATCAAGTTGCTCCATCGGGAGGCAAACTAAATCAACATAGTAAGTCTTACTAGACACAGTGATAAGACAGCTTTCACAAACATACTTTGCCTCAATTCCGCCTTCAGTAGCGGTAGATACTAACATGGGAGGGTTCAACGGAGACAAAGGTAATTGCAGCGTCTCCACACATTTATATGAAATAAAAGAACATGTAGCGCCGCAATCAAAAAGAACTTTTACTGGATTTGTACCCAAATAACACATACCGGCAATTAAATCTTCATTGGCCGAAGCCCTTGCACCGTCAAGAGAGTACACTCTGCCCCTACTAGTAGTTGTTCCTTCGGTTGTTCCTTTAGCACGTCTATTAGGACACTCTGTGATAAAATGCCCTGGCTGCTTACATCCACAACAAATACCAGCTCCCATCAAGCACTCTCCTTTATGCATCCTACCACAAGTCTTGCAAGTAGGATAAGGCCGTGAAGGATTATGTTGTGGAGAGTATGCCCGTTTCCCTCTCTGAGGGGAACCTTTAGGTTTAAGCTTGTCATGATACTTATCAGACATTCTACTCTTCTTTTTCTCAAAAGCTGCCGCTCTTTCTTTCGAAGCTTTAGCAAGTCCGGCCTCAACCACTAAGCTATCATGTACCAGTTCATCATAACTTGCCGTTCTTTGGAGACTCACAACAGTGTCAATCTCGCCTCTTAAACCTCTTTTGTACTGATTCATTTTCCACACTTCATTCTCAGCATATTCATTGTGTGTGGAGTAATAGGACAACTCTTCAAACTTCTTTGTAAACTCAGCAACCGACATACTACCTTGCTTCAATTCCAAGAACTCTTGCTCCTTCTTTACCTTGTAAGACACAGGTAAATACTTCTCCAACATTACTTCCTTAAAATTCACCCAATTCACTTCTACACCATTGGCTTCCATCCTGCGCTGAGCAGATTCCCACCAATCTTCTGCTGCGCCTCTGAGTTGGTTTGTGGCGTAAACCACTTTGTCTTCCTCTGAACATTCAGCCATTCTAAAGATCTTTTCCATTTGCTTAATCCACTTCCTTGCTTCTTGTGGTTCACCTTCTCCATTGAACTCCGGAGGGTGATGTCTGTTATATTCCCTGAACACTGGGTTGCCAATTACAGGAGGGGGTGGTGGCTGTGGATGGAAACCTTGACCTTGCTGCATCATTTCCATCCATTGCTTTTGAGCCTGGGCCTGTTGCTGAGATTGTTGTTGCATCATCAGCATCATTTGCTGATACTGTAATGCATTCTGAGCTTGTTGCTCCTGATACTGCTGCTGCCAGGCCTGTTGTTGTTGAATCATTTGTTCCCAAGAGTTCATGCTGGGTCCACCACTTTCGTCACTGGCTTGATTAGTACGAGGTCTACCTCTTCTTCTC
>CM031376.1:67116543-67165159 GCA_018208015.1 Medicago ruthenica | reverse complement strand
CAATGAAGTTCGGTAACCAACCCGAACAGTTGACTTTTCTTTTTGTTGTCAAGGAACGGTTGCGGTAACCTATCCGGACAGTTGACATCAGTCTCTTTTATTTCCCGTCGTCAATGTACAAGTTCGGTAACCAATCCGACAGTTGACATGTCTTTTATTTCTGAACGTCATGAACAGTTTCGGTAACCAATCCGAACGTTTGACTTTTCTTTTATCGTCAATGAACGGTTCGGTAAACACCCGGACATTGGCGACGTGTCTTTATTTCCTATTGTCAATGAACAGGTTCGTAACCAACCCGAACAGTTGACATGTCCTTCTTTTTGTTGTTCAATGTAACAGGTTCCGGTAACTCAATCCGAACAGTTGACATGTCTTTTATTTTCTGACGTCAATGAACCGTTCGGTAACTAATCCGGACAGTTGACATGTCTTTTCTTCTTGTCGTCAATGAACAGTTCGGTAAAAAACCCGGACAGTTGACGCGACATGTTACTTTCTGTAAGTCAATGCAGTTCGGAATTCAACCCGAACAGGTTGACATTTGAATTTCTTGTCGTCAGTGGCAGTTCGGCAACAACCCGAACAGCTGACCCTTACATTCAATCCTTGTCGTCAGTGGCAGTTCGGCAAACAATCCGAACAGCTGACATTTTACCCTTTTGGTTCCCGTGGTTAATTGTCCACTCTCCCCAGTGAGCAGTTCGGCAATAACCCAAACGGCTAACCTCTTTTCCCCAGTGGAACACTATCCCCAATAGAGTTGGATTCCGTTTCTTTAACGAACTCGGGTATCCCCTTTGTCTCTGTTTGTCCCCAATCAGGTCATCTTTGCCATTTTGCATTTATACTTGCATCACATGCATTCATAACATTGCATACATGGCATCGCATCCATATTGTTTACTGTCCAAAATTGGTCAAAAAATGGTGTTACTCTGGTATTTAAGTTTCTTCGACCCGTCGAATCAAAATTTCACTTTAAATCTCCGTAGCGAAGAAACTTAAATAGGGGCATCTGTCATACCCCATTTTTTGACCCATTTTCGTCTCGTTTTATTTATTGTCTCGTTTTACGCATTTTTTTTAAAAAGGCCGAGAATTTTCGTCGTTTCAGACGAAATTTCGGCAGGGAGGTATTTTAAAATACCTCATGTCAATTTTTGTTTCGTTTATTAATTTTATTTTTTATCACTTTTTACTTTTATTTTTAATTTTAGTTTTTTTATTATCATTAATTTTTATTCTTTTATTATTATCATTTTTTACTATTATTATTATTATTATTATTTTTATTATTATTATTATTTTTATTTTTTGTCCAAAAAAAAATCCAGTCCAAGTCAACACAGTCAACAGTCCAGGGCCAACACTGTTCACGCCCCCAAAACCAGTGTTTTTCATCATCACAAAACCTTCAATTCTATCCAAAATCATCATCACAAATCCCAGATCCTCACAAAATCATCTGCAAAAAATCCAGCAGATCACTTCCACATAAATGCTTGCTCAAAATCTTATCCCAAAAACCAGATCAACTTGCAAATTTAAATGAGTCATTAAGCTGACAAGCAGCTTAATTTTCATCTATAAAACAGAATCAAGCAGAACAAAAAAAAAAAAAAATTGAAGAGAAGAAATCCTAAGCTAAACAGATTTTCCAGCAACTTTTTCCCAAACACCCAAACACGTTTTCAGCACCAAACAAACCACACGCCCTCACACAGCAAGGCAACCACACATAAACCACACACCACCCACAAATCCACAAAAACTCCCACGTCCCAGCCCAAGACACGGCCAAAGCAAGAAACGCACGCACCTACACACAACACAAGACTCACGCACCAACACACACAGTACAAACTCACACACACACTACACGCACACACACATAAACAGCATAACAAACACACGCAAGCCGTACGGAAAAGAGAAGAGAAGGTAAAAATTTTTTTTTGTGGTTTTAAAGTTTAGATCTAGGGTTTTTGGGGGAGATTTTGAGAAATCCAAGCTTGGATTTAAGCTTAGAACGAAAAAGGATATAGGAAAAGGTATTTTGTTTTGAAAAAGGGTGAGTTTTTATTTTCCGGCGCGGTGGCGCCGCCGTCTTGGCCGGCGGCCACCACGCCGGAACACTATTCATGGCTGAAAAGTTAGAGAGAAGGGAGAGGAGTTCGGCCAAGGCAGAGAAAGGAGAAGAAGAGAGAGAGTGAATGTGAGAAATGAAAGAAAATTGTGAAGGAGGGGGTTTAAATACCCCTCCCTGTTTCTGTGTGGCAGGGTGTACGCGTTAGCGTACACCCACGCTCTCCTGCCCCTCTGATTTTCAATCGTATGGCCCTGCTTTCTTTACCCTGTGATCTGATCAGGGCCGTCTGATTAATCAGACGGCCCAGATTAATTTACGAAAGCCCAATGCCTTTTGGGCCTTTTCTTTCAAATCTGATTTAGTTTTTGCTACTAGTACCCCCCCCAGTTATAATTTTTACACCTCCCAAATATTTATTTCTTTTATTTTTCTTTGCAAAATTTATTTTTTTCTTTTTATTATTATTTTCTTTTATTGTTTTATTGTTTTTTTACATCTCATTTATTTATTTACCTATCATTTTATCTCATGCATTTATTTTTTTATTTATTTCTTTTTGTTCATTTTATTTTGCATCTTTTTCTTTATGTCATTCATATATACATTTGGGAACATATATATATAAATATGCATTGTTCTTTTATTTTTTTTATATAGTTCAATCCATGATAAATAAAAATCTTTTTAAATCCAACGATCGTTTTATTAATTCCTCGTGTTTAGTTTATTTTATCGCATTTATTTTTCTCCAAGTAAAAAAATCCAAAACCACAAGAACTTTTTTTTATTTTTTTTTTTAAGCAATAAACTTGTTCATTTTGGTTGCAACAACTAATTTGAACAATTTCTTTTCTTTTATTTTGAGTTCTAAAAAACGAGCGTTTTTTTTAATTAATACATTTTTCTTAAAAATTCAAGCGAAACTTGAATGAAAAAGGGTGGTTTGACGTATGTCTCTCCTTTCCCCGATCGGATAAACACTTGACGTATGTCTCGTTGCTTAAACGATCGTCATTCTTTTCTAGCTTCCCCAAAAATACGTTTTTAAAATTCAAACAAAACTTGAATGAAAAAGGGTGGTTTGACGTATGTCTCTCCTTTCCCCGGTTGTACGAACGCTTGACGTATGTCTCGTTGCTCGAACAATCGTCATTCTATTTTCGAAGTATAAAAACTCACCAATCTTGGCCCTTGTGGTCAATCCAAACCTTTCGCGCCTTTGCGCGTTTATTTTCAACCTTTTTACACCTTGCGCGAATTTTATCGCCTCCGTGTGTTTATTTTCAACATTGTACGCCTCCGTGCGTTTGTCTTTATTTTCAAAACCTTTTACGCCTCTGTGCGTCTGTCTTTTCTTAAACATTTACGCCTTGCGCGAGTTTATCGCCTTAGCGTCTGTCTTTCACTTTTTAAGCTTTTTTACGCCTTTGTGCGTTTTCAAACGATTCTTTTTCAAGAACTACGTAAGCTTTGAATTCTCCGACTACCGGGAGATACGTAGGAGCAAGATCGACGTCTTGTCAAGCCCGTTAATAAAAAATCTTTTTTTTCTTTTTTCTATTTCGTTTGTTTTTATCTCTTTCTTCACCTCACATTTTATTTACTTGTTCCTATATATATATATATATATATATATGATTAAGCATGCAAGCAAAACGTCAAAAAACATTTTAAGCCTAAGCCAACTAAGAGGTTCCCGTTGAGTACAACGGATGTGAGGGGTGCTAATACCTTCCCCTCGCATAATCGACTTTCGAACCTAAAATCTCATTCAAAGGTAATTTAGAACTTTTTTCCTTTTTCCCCGAAAAATTAAAAGTTCAGTCGTGATTTAAATTTAGTGATTCAATGCTAGTCAAATAGCTTGACATCCGAAATTCGACGCGACAGAGTGGAATGATTAACTTCCTAATTTTAAGAGTGCTCTTCAAGATTGGAATGATAATGTGTTTGTAAATTGAGCTAAATGTACATTAGAAGACTTATGATTTGGAAATATGTTTATAAGTGGAAAACATTTCTCACCTTACGAATCGATTTTGTAAAGTTGAGTTAGACATGAAGGAAAATCATGATAATTATGTTGGAACAAAATGTATGAACAACTCTCTTTTGGGTTTTGATGATAACAAAGTGTTAAAAAGAAAATTGGTATTGCTAATGTTTTGTTCTAAGTGTGCAGAACCATGTCCTTAATGTTTGGTAATCAATATTGGTTTTGGAAGAACAAGCTAAGAGCAAGAAGGAAAGCATTGAAGCTTTGTTGCAAGTTTGAAGCAAGACTGGGTCTGAAGCAGCTTCTGAAGACTGAGTCTGAAGACTGCTTCTGAAGACTGCGTCTGAAGAAGTGAGTCTGAAGACTGCGTCTGAAGAGTGCTTCTGAAGGCTGAGTCTGAAGGTCAACGCAAGTCAACGTCTGAAGGCTGAGTCTGAAGGTCAACAAAAGTCAACGTCTGAAGAAGTGCGTCTGATGAACAGTGCTTCTGAAGGGTGCGTCTGAAGACCTGCTTCTGAAGTGAGCTTCTGATGAACAGTTCCTGAGAAGCTTCTGAAGTCTGACCTGGAAGGAAAAGCAACTGTCACTGTTTGCATTTAATGCCTGCACTGTCAGAACAACTCCAATGGAACAGTTGTCTCCCTGGCCAAAACATTCTCCAGCTTTTAAGGAAAGAATTCAAAAAATGCGTGCTCTGTTTTCTGCTCAGTTCAGCACACATTTCAGCTAACCTAGCCTCCAATTTGCAACGGCTCTTTGCTAATTTTCTGGGCAATTCTCAACAGCTATCTTTTCCTCTATAAAAGGGTGAAGATTTGAAGAAGAAAATCGCTAAGACTCAAGAAACAAAACTGACTGAACTGTGCTCTGTTTTGCTGTCAAATTCGAAAGTCACTAAAAACTCTTAGAAATTCTTACAAAGTTTTTATCTTAGAATTTCCTAAGTGTAGAGTCTTAAAACTGAGTTGTATTTTGTGAACACCTCTGATATTTGATCAAGTGTTCAACTCAAACTTCTTTCGTTGTAAATCAGTTTGAACCAAAGTCTCAGTCTGCGTGCTGAGCAATCAGAAGTCTCTTTACTTTGTGTATTGAGCAATTAGAAGTCTCTTAGCTTTGTGCTTTGAGCAGAGAAGTCTCTTAACTTTGTGTTTTGAGCATAGAAGTCTCTTGCTAGGTGCTTGAGCATTTGAAGTCTCTTAACTTTGTGTTTTGAGCAATTGTAATCAGTTTGATTATAGTTAAATCTCCTGTAAGTGACAGGGGGACTAGACTACTTCCGGTTTGTGGAAGGAACTAGTATAAAAACCATTGTGTCCTTCTTTCCTTATCTCTTTACTTTTTAATTCGCTGCTAACAAACTCTGAAATAGTTTCAGAATCCAATTTTGAACCTAACATAAGTTTTGAGAAAGAAAATTTGCCCACACAATTCAACCCCCCCCTTTCTTGTGTGCTTTTCTCACCTTCAAATTAAAGGCAGCAGAAATAAAACATTTTGATTTCCTTTCCTTGGATCATTACGAATTTGACATGATCAGTGATAGAATTGTTACCTCTTGAAGTGCAGAAAAGAGTTTCGATCACAACAAAGCAACCGAGGAGTGCCTCTACTCGTCCACACGAATCGTCCTCCTCTGGTTCCCGGTGTTAGCCAAGCGATCAGAGGTTCAGTGAGAAGTTGCGGTTTTAGGGTTTCTCCAAAAACGTGTAACTTTTGACATCAACACAAGGGTTCTATTTATAGAACAACTTGTGTGCTCTGCAAGTCAATAATCACTACGGGTTCTATTTATAGAACAGCGTGTAACTTCTCATGATTAAGTCACATTTAATGTTCCATCACATGAACTATCTATTCTAGGGACTTTATTAATCTTACAACAAGTATAATAAAGAATGCCTTATTTATATAATAATAAAAGTCATGATACATACGATAAGTTTAACATAAACTATTGATCTCTAGGGCTTACACTAACAAGACACAACCCATATTTTAAGAGAGAGAAATGATATTTGTACAACCATTTTTTAACAACCTTTATGACAACTTTCTCTTTCATACTTATATTATATTTTTACTTTCTCTCTCTGTTGCTTTGGTTTTTGGGTCAATACCTCATTTTCTTTGTACATTATGATTGTCTTATAAGTTGTCATTGAAATGGTTGTTCAAATAACACAACTCTTTAAAAGATTGTTCATTAATTAAACTATAAGAAGGAATTATCTTCATAAATTGGGGGAGTAATATGTTAGGAGATTTTATCATGCATTTGAAGTTGAGGTGAATGTATCATTGGACATTTGAGCGATTGGTGTAGTTGGGGTCTTCAATGTGGGTGCAGGGTGTAGTAGCATTTTTCTTTTACATTTATTAACTATATGTTTGAAACTTTTGCCTAACTGCTATTTAATATATGCAGGGAGAGGACATTCTTGGGGTACCTGGTCTTATTAATCTTTCTGGAATTAATTCACTTGGTTTATCATCCAGCTTTGCAATTGTAGATTTTATTTCTACTAATTTTAGTGCTCATTCATGGCCATGCAGCTTGGAACTTGTACATACTTGACATCAACAAAAGGCGTTTGACAAGATCAAATAATACCTGCAAGAACCACCAATTTTAATACCTCCGGTTCCGGGTAAACCCCTCATCTTATACCGAACCGTGCTTGAGGGATCAATGGGTTGTGTGTTAGGACAACAAGATGAAACAGGAAGAAAAGAGCACGCAATCTACTACCTAAGCAAGAAGTTCACCGACTGTGAATCAAGGTATACTTCGCTTGAAAAGACTTGTTGCGCTTTAGCATAGGCTGCTCAACGCTTAAGACAGTACATGTTGACCCATACCACTTGGTTGATATCGAAGATGGATCCCATCAAATACATCTTTGAAAAACCCGCCCTCACGGGAAAGATATCCCGTTGGCAAATGCTGCTGTCGGAGTACGACATCCAATATGTCACTCAAAAGGCTATAAAGGGAGTGTTTTATCCGAGCACCTTGCTCACCAACCATTGGAGGATTATCAACCCATACAATTTGACTTCCCCGACGAAGACGTTGTAGCCTTGAATGATGAAAAGATCATAAGTGATGACGAAGGACCAGAACTGAGAGCTCGATGGAAGCTCACTTTCGATGGCGCCTCAAATGCCATGGGGCACGGGATCGGGGCAGTTTTAATCTCCCCAAGGAATGGATACCAACCCTTCACGGCAAGGTTATGCTTTGACTGCACCAATAACATGGCAGAATATGAAGCGTGCATCCTAGGCCTCGAAGCAGCAATTGATCTAAGGATCAAAAACCTTGAAGTATACGGTGACTCAGCCTTAGTCATCTATCAAGTCAAAGGAGAATGGGAAACAAAACATCCCAATTTGATTCCCTACCGTGCCCGGGTTGTAGAGTTGATTGAGCATTTTGATGAAATCACCTTCCATCACATACCTCGAGAGGAGAACCAGGTAGCGGATGCCTTGACTACATTATCATCAATGTACCAAGTAAATTTCCGCAACGAGGCGCCAATCATAAAGATGGATCGTAGGGACAAACCAGTTGTATGTGCAGCAATCGAAGAAGGGCTTGACAACAAACCCTGGTTCTACGACATCAAGCGATACCTCGAAGAGCAAGAGTATCCAGAAAATGTCTCACAAACCGACAAGAGAACCCTCAGGAGATTGGCATTCCAGTTCTTCCTCAGCGGAAACACCCTCTACAAAAGAAACTATGACTTGGTCTTGCTCAGATGTGTGGATAAACACGAAGCGGACATGCTCATCAAAGAAATCCACGAGGGATCTTTTGGAACCCATGCCAATGGGCATGCAATGGCAAAGAAAATCCTAAGGGCGGGCTATTACTGGCTAACCATGGAAGCTGACTGTTTCCGCTATGCCAAGACATGTCATAAATGCCAAATTTATGCCGACAAGGTGCATGTACCACCAACTCCCCTGAACGTCATGACCTCACCCTGGCCTTTCTCTATGTGGGGCATAGACATGATTGGAATGATCGAGCCCAAGGCTTCGAATGGACATTGTACGCACCTCGTTTTAAAAAAACGCGCAAATCCTCCGAGGTCGTTCGTAAATGCTCGGAGGGCCTTTGTGAAGTCGCCACCAAAGTTTTTGTGTAAAGGGAACGTTGATAAACCCTTAAGTTTTTTGTTTGAAGGGAAACGATAATAAAACCCTTGACGATGAGGAAAAGGACTGGTCATCGCAACCATTGTCGGGTTCGGGAGTCGATTACGCAAGGGGAAGGTATTAGCACCCCTCACGTCCGTTGTACTCAACGGGAACCTTCTATTTGGCTTAAGCTAAAAAATGTTTTTAAATGTTTTGCGCGCATGTTTATAAAATAAAAATATGATGCAAGGGAAAAAGAAAGTTTTTTATTATTGCGCTTGACAAGATGTCGATCTTGCTCCTACGTATCTCCCGGTAGTCGGAGAATTCAAAGCGTACGTAGTTCTTTGGTAGAAAAACGTACATGTGTTGGTTAATTTTAAATGGACGATGTTTTAACCGAATTCTTGTGATTAAAACGTAGCTTGTATGCTCGCGCTCGGGAGACTTATTAAGCGTATAGCTTGTATGCTCGCGCTTGGGAGACTTAAGCGTTTGTTTATGAATCGCGCTAGAATTGTTAAAAGGTACATCCGTTGGGTAAAAGAGTTCGAATTGGTCTCTATGGGACCAAAAGAGGTGCAATGGACTCAATCGAGTCAATCATTGACCGAGGAGACTCCAACGAGTCGGGGGATTGTTCGATTGATCTACTGGGATCAAGAACGGGTACAATGGACTCGGACGAGTCGAACATTGACCGAGTGACTCAAACGAGTCGAGGGGTGGAATCTAGTGGCCACGGGGGACCAAAAGGTTCGGATTGACCACAAGGGGCCAAGATTTGGTTTGGTTATGGTTGGATACGTTTGAAAATGAATGACGATTGTCCGAACGACGAGACATACGTCACGCATTCGTACAATCGGGGCAATGGAGAGACATACGTCACACCATCCCTTTTTCATTCAAGTTTTTGGGTAGAATTCTTTTAGAAATCCCAAGATATATCAAATCATTTGGTTTGAAAACCCAAAATGGAAGATTTAGCAATTTTGCTAGAAAACGCACAAGTTCGGCTCGTTTTTGCGAACGGTTTTGAAAAGCGAACAAATTTGGCGTATGTTCATGCTTGAGTTTTGAAAATCATGAACAATGTTTATTGTTCAAGTTTTAATTACAGTGATGAACATAGCTTATTTGTTCATGCTGTTTTGAAAGTTTAGGAACATAACTTGTTTTACAAGTTATCCACAAAATGTCACCCGGACTTGCGAATTTTCAAATATTGTGCAAAATCCTTGACCTGGCTTGAAAAACATGAGTTTTAAAACTCCTAGGTTCTGAGCTCTTGGGCTAGAACCTCAAAAATTGGCCATTTGGGCACCTAAACTCAGATTCTGAGTTCTGTCATGGTCGCTCTGCGACCATGACTTCGCACTGCGAACAATGCGAAAAATTGAGTTCAGAAGCTGTTTCTGAACTTTTGTTCAGAAACAACTTCTGAACACACTCAGGACCTTTTAGGTGAGTGAAAAGTTTTGAGTTTTTGGGATGAAAAAGGCTGGACAAACCAGTTTTGATGTTTTGAAAACCTTGGGATTTCTTTGAAATTCAAAAGGGGTTTTTTAGAACCAAAAGGTTTTGAGCCAAAATTGCTATGCAAACACAATTGAAAATGCAAAACAAAAGCTTGGAAACTTACAGAGATTCTCAGCAAAGCTCCAGCTGCAATGGGTTTGAATTGGTTGAAGGTTCTCACAAAGATTTTTGGTATTGGTGATGAACTTTGAACTTGGTAATGCTTTGTGTTTGATTGGTTTTTTTCTGGTTGTTTGTGAGTGTTTGTAAGCTGGAATGAGTAGTGTTTCTTTGTGTGTATAATGCTCTTGAATGCTGTTATGAGAAGTTTTTTTTGTAACCTTGGACATTGCCTTCTATTTATAGGCCAAAACCAAATCAATTTCATCATTAGAAATCCCCAAAATCCAGCTGATTTGTGGGCTAGGATCAGGCTGAATCCCTTTGCATTAAATGCTAATGGATAGAGGCAACCTTGCCTTGTGCCAAGGGTCAAGACTCAGCCTGATTTCAGCCACAAATTCAAAGGTTTTTGGATAGCAATGATGATGAAATAGGGCTGAAATGCAATTGGCCAAGCTTGGGGATCAATCCTTGCAATCTCAATGGTTGATCAATAAAAACGTGCACTGTGATGTGCAGAGATTGGGGGATGCAAAAGGCTATAATTGGCTGGTGTGAGAGGGTGAAAAGCTGTTGCAAAACAGGGTAGGCACTCATGGCTTTTTCAATTGAAAAATCCAGCTGGTTTGACTGGTTTTGGGGGAGCAAGCAGGAAGAATGTCATCAAGCAGGTGGCTGGCAACCTTGGGGTGGTTAACAGGTCACATGGGAGGGACAAGAGCTGCCCAAGGGCAAGCCCACTTGCTTGTCACATGCTAGGTTGGAAGAAAAAGCTTCCAACCTTGGCATTAATGGCAAGTCTCTCATTTCTGGTTTTGCTTGGCCCAAATAGCCATGAATGCTGATTAAAATAAATATGGAAATGATATGCAACAAAATCTGGAATTAAATCAAAAACACCAAAAATCTGCAGAAAAATCGCAGACTTCGCAGTGCGAAGGGAGCTTCGCAGTGCGAAGTCATCATTTTTGAAATGTTGACTTTTCTGTTGACTTTTGTTGACTTTGACTTTTTCTCCCTCTTTGATTTTTTTGATTTTTTTTGTTTTAAAAGGCTTAGGACAAAATTGGGGTACTACAGCTGCCCCTACTTAATTGTGTCTTTGCATAGAGTGTGTGAGTGCCAAAGGCATCTCATGAACTCTTTGCGAAGATCAATTAGGTAAAAGAAGGACCCGAATTTTGTCCTTCGCGGAATGGAAAGATTGCAGTGAAAGTAAAATATGCAAATGCAATGATTTGGAAAGGTTGATCGTATCCAGCCGCTAACACTGGAGGTAGAACCACTGGGGATGAAGGTAATCGTATCCAGCCGCTTACACTGGAGGTAGACTCCTAAAGGCAAAGGTGATCTTATCTAGCCGCTCACACTAGAGGTCGATACCTAATGAGGAAGGGATCTTATTCAGCCGCTAACACTGAAGGTCGAACACTGAGGAAGGTGATCTTATCTAGCCGCTTACACTAGAGGTCGATTCCTTAAGATAGGTAATCTTATTCAGCCGCTAACACTGAAGGTCGATTCCTAACGGGGAAGTGATCTTATTCAGCCGCTAACACTGAAGGTCGAACACTGAGGAAGGTGATCTTATCTAGCCGCTTACACTAGAGGTCGATTCCTTAAGATAGGTAATCTTATTCAGCCGCTAACACTGAAGGTCGATTCCTAACGGGGAAGTGATCTTATTCAGCCGCTAACACTGAAGGTCGAACACTGAGGAAGGTGATCTTATCTAGCCGCTTACACTAGAGGTCGATTCCTTAAGATAGGTAATCTTATTCAGCCGCTAACACTGAAGGTCGATTCCTAACGGGGAAGTGATCTTATTCAGCCGCTAACACTGAAGGTCAAACACTGAGGAAGGTGATCTTATCTAGCCGCTTACACTAGAGGTCGATTCCTTAACTGAAATGGTCTTACCCTAAATAGGTGCCCCTGGTTGAACCGGAAAACAATGATTGTATGATGCATGTTATGCAGTATGATATGCAGTGTGATATGCAATGCAATATGATATGAGATAGACTCAATCAAAGATTCCCGCTGGGGGATTGGGGACAGTTTGTGAAGGAGGTTCACTGGGGAACACTTGCTTAACTGTTGATGGAGGCTGGTGAATATGTGATATTCACTGGAGAATCCTTGTTGAGGATGCATGACATGATTTATGAAATGCATGTGTATGAATGATTTGTATATGCATGCATGAATGAAATTGACATGATGCATGAATTATGTTATGCATGATATGTGGGATGCTGATTGGGTGCCGAGCAAGGTCGGTCTTGGTTGTGGTTGTGCCAATGATGATTGGACTTTTTTGTTTGTTTGGTTTGGAAGGACAAGGTCCTTTGCCTACATACCCGAATGGGATCAAAACCGGTGTAGTTCGGGCTGTTTGTTTGGATGAGACTCCACTGGGGAATGCCAATGAAAATTGTTTTGGTTGGAAATTTGTGAGTAGGCGCCAATGATGATTGGGCTTTGGTTTGGGTGCCAATGAATATTGGGCTTTGGTTTGCCAATGATTATTGGGCTTTGCTTTGCCAATGAATATTGGGCTTTGGCTTGATTGGTTGCCGAGCGAGGTCGGGTTTTTTTATTTTGGTTGCCGAGCGAGGTCGGGCTTTTGATTTTGGTTGCCGAGCGAGGTCGGGCTTTTGTTGATTGGTGTGATCTCACTGGGGATATAAGGATCATTTTGGAAACATGATCGATATCCGGCCTTGGTGGATGAAAAAGATGTATGGGGGTGAGCTTTATTTGGGGAAATTTGTTCCTCTGACACCCGGGATCTTTGCGTTTTACGCGCCGTGAGCTACGCACTAGTTTCTGATGAAGAGTAAGATCTTGAAGTGACTGATGAAAGTTTTCAAGTCTTGAGTCCTTTGATGCAATGTCGGAGACCAACGAAATTCTTTCGACATTTAACGTCCAAGTAAAAAACACATTTTTTTTGTTTTTTATGTTATTCCCATATTTCAATGCATTATCTATCATGAATAAAAACACATTTTATGAGCAAGTAAGGACGCATAACAATGAAAAGGTTTTAAAAATGACTTTGATTCAACGAAACTTAGTCCCTTGTATGGGTAACTATTCGTGAAAATGTAATCCCTATAAGAGGTGATTACTGAGATAGGGAGAAAAGAAGAAACAAAAAGACAAATGGAAATTTGCTTGGGTTTCACGTGCTACTTTCCCTATGACTTCGAAATAACTCGTTTTTGAAAGATGATAATGAGGTTGACTCTTTCCCTCTTGAATTCTGTCCGGACCTCACGTGCTGCAGTCTTTTGCCTTCTTTTTTTTTGAAACCCCTAACTTTTACCTGGACCGCTCTTTTGAGTTTTCAGTCCACTGGGGTATATTTCCTTTTTTGATGTCCTTAATTTTTGCCTAGACTGCCTTTTCAGGTTTTCGATCTACCAGGACGCTCTCTATTGCCTAAACCGCCCCTTTTCGGGTTTTCGATTTAGCGAGCTCTTTTTTTTTTGGCATATATTTTTTTGGACTGCGCCGGAGTTTATTGATAGGGGATCTTTGTGGGTGGGTAATATCCTTTTCCCCAAGCATTAAGTTTCCTTCTCTAAATTTTCGAGAATGAACTTTCTTGTCGAGCTGTCCATGCCACAATGCTGTAAGGTGTTTCTCTTTTATAAGGTTCAGTTGGTCGAACCTTGTTTGTGTTTGAATGCCAATGGAAATTGGGCTTTGGGTGTTTGGATGCCGAATAAGGTCGGACTTTTTATGATGGGGTGCCGAACGAGGTCGGGCTTTTATGATGGGATGCCGAGCGAGGTCGGGCTTTTGTTTTTTTGGTTGCCGAGCAAGGTCGGGCTTTTGCTTTTTGGATGCCGAGTAAGGTCGGGCTTTTGTTTAGCTTCCGAGCAAGGTCGGGCTTTATGGTTGGCTTCCGAGCAAGGTCGGGCTTTTGTTTAGCTTCCGAGCAAGGTCGGGCTTTTGTGTTTTTTTTTTGGATGGGAATGCCAATGACAATTGGGCTTTTATTGGAAGTGGGGTTTGTGATTGCTAATGGAAATTGGGCTTTTTGTTTGGAAATTGTGTGTGCCAATGAAAATTGGTCTTTTGATGGAGATGTGAGGAATGCCAGTGACGACTTGGCTTTTTGTGGGAAATTGTGGGGAGTGCCGTAACGGCAAATGGTTTCTTTTTTTGATGAGTTGGGCGACCACTTGTTTGGTCATGTTTGCATAGGAAGCTGCTTCGACCCATTTGGTGAAACAGTTGATGGCAACTAGTATGAACTGGTGCCCTTTTGAAGCCTTTGGCTCAATCATTCCGAACATGTTTATGCCCCACATAGAGAATGGTTAGGGTGATGTCATGACATTCAGAGGTGTTTGTGGTATGTGCCCCTTGTTGGCATAATTTTGTCACTTGTGACATGTCTTGGCATGGGTTTGGAAGGACTCCTCATGGATTTCTTTGGTGAGCATGACTGCTTCATGTTTATCCACACGTCTGAGTGAGACTATGATTTCTCTTATAGAGTGTGCCCCGGCAGAGGGAAAACTGTAGTGTCATTCTTTTGAGGGCTCTCTTGGTGAGGTTGTATTACCCTATCCTCTTGATCCCCAAGTCTGGACAATCCTTCAGGAGGTTCAAAATCGTCCTTATTATCATCTTCCGTTTGGTTAATTCGAAGATTGAAGTCAAAAGGGATCGTAGCAGTGTTATTTTTGGTGTATGATGATTTTTTTTTTGTAGGGTTGCGAAAATTTATTTAAGAACGAAAGAAAAACGAACTCTTTTGAAAATAAACTGCAAATTTATTAATGACGGAAATGATTTGAAATATGGGGGTCCCATAAAAATTAATCATTTGCCTTGGGAAGAGCAAAATGATTTGATTTTTTTGAAAAACAAGATAAATTACTTGGACAAAGAAATGATTTCCAGAATTTCGATGGCCTTCCGGTTGCTCGGATCTCATCCGAAACGCTACTGTATACCGGGTCGGGTACTTCCCCTTTTTTTTTTGGGAATAATGTGAGGGTTCTTCTTTGAAATGCATGAAAATGCATGTAAATGTATGAATGTAATGAGTATGCAAAAATATGCCCCTTTTTTTATGCAAAAATTTTATGAATGCAAATGTTATGATATGCAGGGGTATGGTTTATGAAGGTTCGGAACTTCCCCCCAATCCTCACGTGTAGGCTCTAAAGGTGAAATTTCCTAAGAAGAGGTCCCTAGAGTCATAGATCTCACATGGAATTTAGGTCGTCGATGGACATACGTCAACATGACTTCAATTCATTCCACATGAAAATCTCCTCTAAGCGGGGTTGGGCATCCTACCTCACGAACATACGTCGACGCGGGCTTCCGCTCACAACCACCTTTCTAACTTAGTTTTTTCTCAAGCTCGGGTAGAGAGCCTCACACGTCCGGCATTAACCCGAACAATGTGGAGTAACATCGCTCAAGTAACCCCCGCATTTGATATATATATGATATGAATATAAAGCAAAATAAAGCAATTATAAACATAAAGCATAGTTATAACATAAATGAATAAAAATAAAAAAAATGGTGCGCAAAGAAAATAAAAACAATTAGCTTAAAAACCAAATAGAATAGGCTTGACTCGCTAGTGGGAAAAGAGTCCCCAGTGAAGTCGCCAGCTGTGCGCACCTCGTTTTAAAAAAACGCGCAAATCCTCCGAGGTCGTTCGTAAACGCTCGGAGGGCCTTTGTGAAGTCGCCACCAAAGTTTTTGTGTAAAGGGAACGTTGATAAACCCTTAAGTTTTTTGTTTGAAGGGAAACGATAATAAAACCCTTGACGATGAGGAAAAGGACTGGTCATCGCAACCATTGTCGGGTTCGGGAGTCGATTACGCAAGGGGAAGGTATTAGCACCCCTCACGTCCGTTGTACTCAACGGGAACCTTCTATTTGGCTTAAGCTAAAAAATGTTTTTAAATGTTTTGCGCGCATGTTTATAAAATAAAAATATGATGCAAGGGAAAAAGAAAGTTTTTTATTATTGCGCTTGACAAG
The DNA here is from genome assembly GCA_018208015.1 of Medicago ruthenica. Lineage (NCBI taxonomy): Eukaryota > Viridiplantae > Streptophyta > Magnoliopsida > Fabales > Fabaceae > Medicago > Medicago ruthenica. Next base: position 67,149,241 of record CM031376.1, on the reverse strand, counting down.
ATGTCGATCTTGCTCCTACGTATCTCCCGGTAGTCGGAGAATTCAAAGTGTACGTAGTTCTTTGGTAGAAAAACGTACATGTGTTGGTTAATTTTAAATGGACGATGTTTTAACCGAATTCTTGCGATTAAAACGTAGCTTGTATGCTCGCGCTCGGGAGACTTATTAAGCGTATAGCTTGTATGCTCGCGCTTGGGAGACTTATTAAGCGTTTGTTTATGAATCGCGCTAGAATTGTTAAAAGGTACATCCGTTGGGTAAAAGGGTTCGAATTGGTCGCTATGGGACCAAAAGAGGTGCAATGGACTCAATCGAGTCAATCATTGACCAAGGAGACTCCAACGAGTCGGGGGATTGTTCAATTGATCTACTGGGATCAAGAACGGGTACAATGGACTCGGACGAGTCGAACATTGACCGAGTGACTCAAACGAGTCGAGGGATGGAATCTAGTGGCCACGGGGGACCAAAAGGTTTGGATTGACCACAAGGGGCCAAGATTTGGTTTGGTTATGGTTGGATACGTTTGAAAATGAATGACGATTGTCCGAACGACGAGACATACGTCACACATTCGTACAATCGGGGCAATGGAGAGACATACGTCACACCATCCCTTTTTCATTCAAGTTTTTGGGTAGAATTCTTTTAGAAATTCCAAGATATATCAAATCATTTGGTTTGAAAACCCAAAATGGAAGATTTAGCAATTTTGCTAGAAAACGCACAAGTTCGGCTCGTTTTTGCAAACGGTTTTGAAAAGCGAACAAATTTGGCGTATGTTCATGCTTGAGTTTTGAAAATCATGAACAATGTTTATTGTTCAAGTTTTAATTACAGTGATGAACATAGCTTATTTGTTCATGCTGTTTTGAAAGTTTAGGAACATAACTTGTTTTACAAGTTATCCATAAAATGTCACCCGGACTTGCGAATTTTCAAATATTGTGCAAAATCCTTGACCTGGCTTGAAAAACATGAGTTTTAAAACTCCTAGGTTCTGAGCTCTTGGGCTAGAACCTCAAAAATTGGCCATTTGGGCACCTAAACTCAGATTCTGAGTTCTGTCATGGTCGCTCTGCGACCATGACTTCGCACTGCGAACAATGCGAAAAATTGAGTTCAGAAGCTGTTTCTGAACTTTTGTTCAGAAACAACTTCTGAACACACTCAGGACCTTTTAGGTGAGTGAAAAGTTTTGAGTTTTTGGGATGAAAAAGGCTGGACAAACCAATTTTGATGTTTTGAAAACCTTGGGATTTCTTTGAAATTCAAAAGGGGTTTTTTAGAACCAAAAGGTTTTGAGCCAAAATTGCTATGCAAACACAATTGAAAATGCAAAACAAAAGCTTGGAAACTTACAGAGATCCTCAGCAAAGCTCCAGCTGCAATGGGTTTGAATTGGTTGAAGGTTCTCACAAAGATTTTTGGTATTGGTGATGAACTTTGAACTTGGTAATGCTTTGTGTTTGATTGGTTTTTTTCTGGTTGTTTGTGAGTGTTTGTAAGCTGGAATGAGTAGTGTTTCTTTGTGTGTATAATGCTCTTGAATGCTGTTATGAGAAGTTTTTTTGTAACCTTGGACATTGCCTTCTATTTATAGGCCAAAACCAAATCAATTTCATCATTAGAAATCCCCAAAATCCAGCTGATTTGTGGGCTAGGATCAGGCTGAATCCCTTTGCATTAAATGCTAATGGATAGAGGCAACCTTGCCTTGTGCCAAGGGTCAAGACTCAGCCTGATTTCAGCCACAAATTCAAAGGTTTTTGGATAGCAATGATGATGAAATAGGGCTGAAATGCAATTGGCCAAGTTTGGGGATCAATCCTTGCAATCTCAATGGTTGATCAATAAAAACGTGCACTGTGATGTGCAGAGATTGGGGGATGCAAAAGGCTATAATTGGCTGGTGTGAGAGGGTGAAAAGCTGTTGCAAAACAGGGTAGGCACTCATGGCTTTTTCAATTGAAAAATCCAGCTGGTTTGACTGGTTTTGGGGGAGCAAGCAGGAAGAATGTCATCAAGCAGGTGGCTGGCAACCTTGGGGTGGTTAACAGGTCACATGGGAGGGACAAGAGCTGCCCAAGGGCAAGCCCACTTGCTTGTCACATGCTAGGTTGGAAGAAAAAGCTTCCAACCTTGGCATTAATGGCAAGTCTCTCATTTCTGGTTTTGCTTGGCCCAAATAGCCATGAATGCTGATTAAAATAAATATGGAAATGATATGCAACAAAATCTGGAATTAAATCAAAAACACCAAAAATCTGCAGAAAAATCGCAGACTTCGCAGTGCGAAGGGAGCTTCGCAGTGCGAAGTCATCATTTTTGAAATGTTGACTTTTCTGTTGACTTTGACTTTTTCTCCCTCTTTGATTTTTTTGATTTTTTTTGTTTTAAAAGGCTTAGGACAAAATTGGGGTACTACAGACATCGCTTCATCCTGGTTGCCATAGACTATTTCACCAAGTGGGTCGAAGCAACTTCATATGCCAACGTAACTAAACAAGTGGTAGCCCGATTCATCAAGAGGGAAATCATTTGCCGTTACGGCACTCCCCACAAAATCATCACCGATAATGGGGCAAACCTAAACAACAACACCATGAAGGAGTTGTGCAAAGACTTCAAAATCGAGCACCATAATTCCTCACCTTATCGGCCAAAGATGAACGGTGCGGTAGAAGCGGCCAATAAGAACATCAAGAAAATCATCCAAAAGATGGTGAAAACCTATAAGGATTGGCACGAGATGCTTCCCTTTGCGCTACATGGCTACAAAACAGCCATTCGCACTTCAACTGGGGCAACCCCTTTTTCCTTGGTATACGGCATGGATGCCGTGCTTCCCATTGAAGTTGAAATCCCTTCGTTAAGGGTCTTGATGGAAACCAAGTTAGAAGAAGCCGAATGGGTCCAAACAAGGTTTGACCAATTGAACCTCATAGAGGAAAAGCGTCTAACAGCGTTATGTCATGGACAACTCTACCAAAGGAGGCTCAAAAGGGCATTCGACAAAAAGGTCCGTCCTCGAGAATTCAAAGAAGGAGACCTAGTGCTCAAGAAGATATTACCTATCCACAAGGATCCCCGCGGGAAGTGGACTCCCAGCTATGAAGGACCATACGTGGTAAAGAAAGCCTTCTCTGGCGGAGCCTTGATCATCACCACTATGGATGGGGAGGAGTTTCCACTCTCAATAAACTCCGACGCAGTCAAGAAGTACTATGCCTAAAAAAAAAAAGAAGAAAAAAAAAAAGCTCGCTAAATCGAAAACCTGAAAGGGCGGTTTAGACAATAGAGAGCGTCCTGGTAGATCGAAAACCTGAAAAGGCGGTCTAGGCAAAAATTAAGGACATCAAAAGAGGAAATACACCCCAGTGGACTGAAAACTCGGAAGAGCGGTCCAGGTAAAAGTTAGGGGTTTCAAAACAAATAAAAAGGCAAAAAGGACTGCAACATTCAAGATCAGGACAAGATTCAAGAGGGGAAGAATCGGTCTCGTCATCATCTTTCAAAGGATTTCGAAGTCACAAGGAAAATAGCATGTGTTGTACCCAAATAACCCTCAAACAAATTTCTTTTTGTTTTTGCTTTTTCTTGTCTTTCTCTATCTTTTCCCCAGAGGAGTAATCACTTCTTACTTCATGTATTGTTACCCATTCAAGGGATCAAATCTGCATTGAATAAAATTCATTTTTACCTTTTTCATTATTTTGTGTTCTCATTAGCGCATAAAATGTTGTTTTATTCATGATAAAAAATGCATTGAAACATGGGAAATAATAACAAAAAAACTTGCAAAAACAAATGTGTTTTACTTGAATTTTTGTAAATGTCGAAAGAATTTCGGTGGTCCCCAATATTGCACCAAAAGATTCAAAGTCTGAGAATGTTGGTCAATCATTTTAGGCTTATGCTCTTCAGCAGAAATAAGTGCGTAGCTCACGGTACGTGAAACGCAAAGATCCCGGGTGTTGGAGGGACGAAATTCCCCAAGTAAAGCACACCCCATACATCTCTTTCATCCACCAAGGCTGGATATCGATCATGCTTCCAAAATGATCCTTATATCCCCAGCGAGTCTCAGATAAAGCCCAATTTTCATTGGCATTCCCCAGTAGAGTCAACCTCAAAGCCCAATCATCATTGGCACTCACAAACACAAATTCCAAGTAAAGCCCAATTTTCATTGGCACATACAAATACAATTTCCAACCAAAGCCCGACCTTGTTCGGCATTCAATCATAAACAAAAGCCCAATCATCATTGGCACAACCACAACCAAAGCCCGACTTTACTCGGCATCCAATCATAACCCCCAGCGTCCAACATGACGTCTGTCATCCCAAATCATTCATAATACATACATCATATCAAACTCATTCATGCATGCATTATACCAAATCATTCATATACATGCATTTCATATTCATATCATGCATCCTCAACCAGTATTCTCCAGTGAGTATTACATATTCACCAACATCTATCAACCATCTCTAGTGTTCCCCAGTGAACCTCATTCAAGAGCTTCCCCAGTAAGTTCTTCTAGAGAAAAATCCCCAGCGGTTTTCTTCCCAAATTATCATATTCCCAAGTGGACCTGCTCACGGCCATTAAGATGCCCCAGCTGAGTTTCCCCAACAAAAATTCCGGATTGAGTCTACCTCATATCATATCATATTGCATAACATATGGCATAAGACAACATGAAGCATATCATGCATCAACGATCATGTTTTCTTTTTCGACAATCTAAGTACTAGCCACGTCTAGAGACGATTACCTTTATCCCCAGTGATTCAACCTTCAGCATCAGCGGCTGAATAAGATCACCTTTGCCTTTAGGAATCTACCTCCAGTGTTAGCGGCTGGATATGATCACCTTTATCCCCAGCGGATCAACCTTCAGCATAAGCGACTGAATAAGTTCACATTTGCCCTCAGAGATCTACCTCTAGCATAAACGGCTGGATATGATCAACCTTCCCCCTGTGAAAGCAGACTTGTCAGATATAAGCACCTATTCAGGCGACGATCTTTTACCTTTTCAGTCTAAGCACCTTTTCAGGCGACGACTTGTCAGATCTAAGCACCTATTCAGGCGACGATCTTTTACCTTCTCAGTCTAAGCACCTATTCAGGCGACGACTTGTCAGATCTAATCACCTGTTCAGGTGACGATCTTTTACCTTTTCAGTCTAAGCACCTTTTCAGGCAACGACTTGTCAGATCTAATCACCTGTTCAGGTGACGATCTTTTACCTTTTCAGTCTAAGCACCTATTCAGGCGACGACTTGTCAGATCTAATCACCTGTTCAGGTGACGATCTTTTACCTTTTCAGTCTAAGCACCTTTTCAGGTGACGACTTGTCAGATCTAATCACCTGTTCAGGTGACGATCTTTTATCTTTTCAGTCTAAGCACCTTTTCAGGCGACGACTTGTCAGATCTAAGCACCTGTTCAGGCGACGATCTTTTATCTTTTCAGTCTAAGCACCTTTTCAGGCGACGACTTGTCAGATCTAATCACCTGTTCAGGTGACGATCTTTTACCTTTTCAGTCTAAGCACCTATTCAGGCGACGACTTGTCAGATCTAATCACCTGTTCAGGTGACGATCTTTTACCTTTTCAGTCTAAGCACCTTTTCAGGCGACGACTTGTCAGATCTAATCACCTGTTCAGGTGACGATCTTTTATCTTTTCAGTCTAAGCACCTTTTCAGGCGACGACATGTCAGATCTAATCACCTGTTCAGGTGACGATCTTTTATCTTTTCAGTCTAAGCACCTATTCAGGCGACGACTTGTCAGATCTAATCACCTGTTCAGGTGACGATCTTTTACCTTTTCAGTCTAAGCACCTTTTCAGGTGACGACTTGTCAGATCTAATCACCTGTTCAGGTGACGATCTTTTACCTTTTCAGTCTAAGAACCTATTCAGGCGACGACTTTTCAGATCTAATCACCTGTTCAGGTGACGATCTTTTACCTTTTCAGTCTAAGCACCTATTCAGGCGACGACTTGTCAGATCTAATCACCTGTTCAGGTGACGATCTTTTACCTTTTTAGTCTAAGCACCTTTTCAGGCGACGACTTGTCAGATCTAATCACCTACTCAGGTGACGATCTTTTACCTTTTCAGTCTAAGCACCTATTCAGGCGACGACTTGTCAGATCTAATCACCTGTTCAGGTGACGATCTTTTACCTTTTCAGTCTAAGCACCTGTTCAGGCGATGACTTGTCAGATCTAATCACCTATTCAGGTGACGATCTTTTACCTTTTCAGTCTAAGCACCTATTCAGGCGACGACTTGTCAGATCTAATCACCTATTCAGGCGACGATCTATTTTTAATTCCCCAAGCTAGTCTAAGCACCTATTCAGGTGACGATTTGTCTATTTCATTCTTAGTTTATGCATCAGTAGCCAAACCAGGTGACCCTGCATTTACTTTTGTTCATTGCATTTGCATATCAATATTTTCATTATTTACTACAATCTTTTCTCACATCGAAGGACAAAATTCGGATCCTTCTTTTACTTAATTGCTCTTCGCAAGGAATTTATGTGATGCCTTTAGCACTCACATTCTCTATGCAAAGACACAATTAAGTAGGGGCAGCTGTTGTACCCTAATTTTGTCCCTAGCTTTTAAAAAAAAAACAAAAAAAGGAGAAAAGTCAAAGTCAACAAAAGTCAACAAAAAGTTAACATTTCATAATCTGAGGACTTCGCAGAGCAAAGTCCCCATCGCTCTGCGAAGTCTGCGATTTTTTTGCAGATTTTAATTTCTTTGATTTGTTTTCATTATAGTTGTTATTATTATCACCTATCATTATTATTATCATTGTATTTGTCAATTGTGGCTGTTTGGACTCAGCAAGGCAAGAATTGAAGCATGTGCCATTAAAGCCAAGGTGAGAAGGTTTTTCTTCCAACCAAGCATGTGCCAAGCAAGTTGGCTTGCCCTTGGGCAGCTCTTATCCCTCCCAATTGACCTGCTAATGACCCTAAGCTTGCCAGCCAGCTGCTTGCTTGTTTTTCTTCCTTCTTTCTCCCCCAAAACCAGTCAAACACAGCTGGTTTTGCTTGCCCAAAAGCTATTTGTGCTGCCCTGTTTTCAGCAGCTTTTCTTCCCTTCTGCACAAAAATAGAGTTTGGTTTTGAGAGGTTTAGAGCAAAGTTCCAATCCTTTTCTTGCACAAATCATCCCAAACCAGTACACAGCCAAAACAGCCACTAAATCACACAACAAGGAGTGAAGAACTAAGGCAAATTGTCATCGATTAGTGCTGTTTATCAAACTTTTTCCAAGCTTTGCAAAAACATCATCATTCCAAGCCTTTCCATTTTCCTTGCAACAAAAGCTTTGGGCTAGGAGTTGGTAAGTCACTCTAACCTGTTTATATTGCATTTACATACTATTTGCATTTGCTTTTGATTCCAACTTGTTTCAATCTCAGCTTTGCATTTTTAAGTTTCACTCATTTTTGATTCAAAACCCGTTTTGAACTTCAAAGAAATCCCAAGGTTTATAAAACATTTAAACTGAGTTGTTGCACTCATTTTATTGCTAATTTCAAAAGCTTTTCACTCCTCCAAAAGTTCTGAGATTGTTCAGAAGTTGCTTCTGAACAGCAGTTCAAAAGCAGCTTCTGAACTCAAAATTTCGGTGAGTTCGCAGTGCGAAGCTCTGGTCGCTTTGCGACCATGACAGAACTCAGAACCTGAGTTCAGGCTTCTAAAAAGCCAATTTTTGGGGTTCTAACCTAAAAACTCAGAACCTAAGAGGATTAAAACCCATTTTGTTCAAAACATAACAAGAGTTTTGCATGATATTGGAAGATTCACAAGTTTGAGCAACACTTTTTGAATAACTTGCAAAACAAGTTACGTTCATTAAACTTTCAAAATCAAATTCGAGCAATAAGCCAAGTTCATTATTTCAAAACCAATCTTGAACAGAAACTTTGTTCATGAATTTCAATCAAAACATGAACTCGAGCCGATTTTGCTCATTTTTCGAAACCAAGCTTAAATTGAGCCGAACTTGTGCATTTTCTAAACTTGTGCATTTTTCACAGACATAAACAAGCAAACTTGTTCATAGGTTGCAACAACTAATTTGAACATTAAAACTTTTATTGAGTTTCAACAATCAAGTGTTTTGATAACTTTGGGATTTCTTAAATTTCAAACAAAACTTGAATGAAAAAGGGATGGTTTGACGTATGTCTCTCCATTTCCCCGATTGAACGAATGCTTGATGTATGTCTCGTTGTTTGGACAATCGTCATTCTATTTTCAACGCATCCAACACACCAAAACCAATTCTTGGCCCTTTGTGGCCAATTTGAACCCTTTTGGTCCCCCGTGACCATTTGATTCAATGTTCAACTCGGTTGAGTCCATTGAACCCTTTCTTGATCCCGTTGGATCAATCGAACCTTTTCTCGACTCGGTTGAGTCATTTTGATTCATTGTTCGACTCCTTTGAGTCCATTGAACCTTTTCTTGATCTTGTTGGATCAATCGAACCTTTTCTCGACTCGGTTGAGTCACTTTGGTCAATGTTCGACTCCGTTGAGTCCATTGAACCCTTTCTTGATCCCGTCGGATCAATCGAACCCTTTCTCGACTCGGTTGAGTCATTTTAATCATTTTGGTCCCCTCGCGGCCAATTCCAACCTCTTTTCCCCAACGGACATGTTTTATCTATTCTAAGCGCGATTTCAAACAAACGCTTAAGCCTCCCACGCGCGAGCACACAAGCTATGTTTAATCGCAAGAATACGATCAAAACATCGTTCTTTAAAAACAACCAACAAATACGTTTGTCTAGCAAAGAACTACGTAGCTTTAAATTCTCCATCGCACCAGGAGATACGTAGGAGCAAGATCATCATCTTGTCAAGCACAATAATAAAAAATAAACTTTTTTCCTTTTCATCATATTTTCTTTTTCCCTTTTAATATATTCGAGCATGCAAGCAAAACTTTGAAAACATTCTAGCCTTAGCTAACTAGGAGGTTCCCGTTAAGTACAACTGACGTGAGGGGTGCTAATATCTTCCCCTTGCGTAATCGACTCCCGAACCCGGTAATGGTTGCGATGACCATCCTTTCCTCATCGTCAAGGGTTTTATTATCGTTTCCCTTTAAAATAAAAAACTTAAGGGTTTATCAACGTTCCCTTTAAACAAAAACTTTGGTGGCGACTTCACATAACCTTTCGAGCGTTCGTACACGTCTCGGGGTTTGCGTTTTTTTAACCAGAGCGCACACATGCCTATAACTGTAACATACGTGTGGACAATCCTCCTGGAGAAGTCCCATCCGGCGAATCCCGGAGTCTGCTGAACACGCCTATAACTGTAACATTTAATTCTTTAACTTTACATATGCATATCTGATGCATTAATCATACAATAACAATCATATAACACTTAACCTATAACTTAAGATTCTTGGCTTATCGGTCTCATAAGCCACTTAAAACATGTTGGGCATCTAAACCCCTTATGCCTATCTGAGGCCTTGAATATTTAAAATATTCCTAGCACTTGTACGCTTAAAGAGTACCTACTATTCTTACTTGAACCTTGAATGTAATAGCACATTTCTATTATCCTCATATTCTTAATTGAATACATCTCTACTCCTGTTAACCTATTATAGGTTCTAGACATATCGTTCTCATATGTCAGGCTTAAGGGCTTGCCATCCCATCGTAATAATTTCCTGCATTCTACCCTTTGTTCTTGCATTTCCCATACATTGCATATTCCTTGCTTCTTATGATTTTTTCCCATTAAAGGCCCTTAGAATGAGTTAAAATGGTGTCCTTTGATTCCTTAAAGTTTCTGGAGAAAACGGTAGCGAAAAACGTCGCTTACACGCGCCGAAACACCCAAAACAGCTTAGCTGAAAAAATGCTGTCCTGGTGAGCTCGCCGTAGCGACGGATCCATGGCTATAGCGACCAGGACCAGAACCTGAAAAGGGTCTGGTCGCTGTAGCGACCATGACAGTGCAGAAATTGCTCAAAAACGTATTTTTCCACCATTTTAGCTCATTCCAACTTACCCAAGCATCCCAATGATGTTAGGAATGATTTTCTAATACAAATTGATAGTTTAAAGCATGCATAAGCAAGGAATTAGCAAGCAAGGGGATTAGGGTAAAAACTATAACATAACATGAAATTTGAATTACTCAAATAACTCACTCTAGATGGGTTCTAAAAACCCTAGGGAGCTCACCTAAAGCTGGTAATAAACTTGTTAAGCTTCAAATCCAAAACCTCAACTTGAGAAATCTTCCTTTTTCTTGGTTTTTCCTTAGCTTTCTCTTGTTCTAATCTCCCAAAGCTAGCTTGCTTATGATTCAAGAAGTTTGGAAGGAAGGAAGATGATGATTTGCAGTACAAAGGAAGGATGGCGCAAGGTTAGAGAGAGAGGGAGAGAAATCAGCCACTTAGAGAGAGAAAGGTTGTATGAAAATGACAAAATTTTCCTTGCCATGCTTATCTAAAGCCCTTTGTGCGAAATTAAACTTACGTCCTTCTTACTCGCAATCTCTCTAACACTGATACAAGTTACGTCTAAGCGGGATATTACATTGTCACACATCATATTGTTTTTTTTCCTCTCATTCAACATGGTATCCAAGTCTATCCGAGATCTATTAGATTGCTCAAGTTATGGCCCCATATGTCCAATCCTAAACATGAGAAGTGTGTTTAAAGTTATGATTGAAAATGTGTATATAAATGGGAGACAAATCTTACTTTACGAATCGATTTTGTAAAGTTGAGTTAGACACAACCAAAATTTTAAGAGTTTGTTTCATTAATTAAACCATAAGACGACATTATCTTTGTAAATTGGGCTAGCAATGTGGTAGGAGATTTTATCATGCATTGGAAGTTGAGGTGAATGTATCATCGAATATTTAGGCGATTGGTGTGGTTGGGGTCAATTGATATTTCATGCTTTCTTTCAATATGGTGTCAATGTTTTTGCGATCATTGAAATTGCATAAAATTGTGATATTATAAGAAATAAAAGTATATTTAATCCTTATTAATATTAGAAAAAATTGTATTAGCAACACTTAAAATTCAACAAAAGCCATATTGTAATTTTAATTTTTTTTTGTGATGATGCTTATTGTTGTTATAAATTTTACATTTAAACTAGATTATAAATATGAAAAAAATATAAAACAACATATTTAATTAATAGTTAATTTTTTTAATTAAGATTATAAAATTGAGAGAAAAATGTTTTGAGTTACAAGTTATATGAATTAACTTATTAAACAACACAATAAACAACTAAAAATAAGTTATAATCTCGTGAAAAAATGATGATTATGAATCAAATTCTTTTTACCCATATGAGTTTATAAGCTCAAAAATATATCTTGTTGTCCAGATTCAAAGAGACACATCACGTGAGTAATTTCCACCGGAAGAATATTTTAATTGCACTTCCTAATCACTCTAGAATAAGAGACGGGGTGAGTCCTGTCTAGAATTCATTTTTTTTACAAGAACACTCTAGAATTCAATATTATTCGATCAAAATGTCAAAAAAGAACTTGAAAATAAAAATACATAACATGCCCTAAACATAAAAACTTATATATTAGAAGATGAGGTATTATTACAAACCAAAAAAACAATATGAAGTACTAGTAAATTTCATTAATAGTTAATTAATGAAAAGGATTGCTAGACACCCAAACCACTTATTTACATCATGAAAGAGATAGATATAAAGATGGTGATGCATGTTAGATATGATATAATAGTGATGTGATAAGAGAAAGATAAAAAAGAAAGATATTGAATGTGTGGTTGAAAATACAGAGTGTCTAGATATAAGTGTTCATTAATTACCGGATACATTTATCAGGTGTATCATTACTATGGCGTATATGCAAAGCGTCGCTTAATAAGTTGGCTTCGAAATCACAATTGACACAACATGCGCAGCTACACTTATTTTCCGAAAGTTGTTGACATTCACAATCTTGAGCCATGGTCCATGATCCTATTCCATCCATGAATTCACCACGACATTCATTTGGTCCATCATTTGGACTACAGTTTCCATCTCTCGTAATTTCTCTAAGACAAAATTTAGTTTCAGAGACTAACTGCACCTCTACAACATTATTATCGACAATTAGAAACGTTATATCAAATTGTTTCAGAATTAGAATATACTACTACTCCTATAGCATAGTAATACCATTTTTAAAATATTAATAATCATATTTGTGTTGTTCAAAAAAACAATCATATTTGTATTATATATATAGCTAGTATAGCATAACCGTAGGTGAGGTTGAAGAGAACAAACAAAGTCCCCACCATTAGGACAATGCTTCCTAACTTCATTGTCATTCTTGCTCTCAACTTCCACAATACTATCAATTATCAAATGGAAAATGTTGGGATGATTGCAATTCATAAAAAATGAGCACACGTATATACACACACATAATCGATGCTAAATCATTTAAATATATTATTTAATGTTATTTATTTGACTAAACTTCTATTTTTCCTTTAAATGGAAAAATTTCTGATGAGAAATGAGAAGGATCACATTCACGTGTGATTTACACTATAGAAGAGGAAATTGATGAAGTAGCACAACAAGAGAGGATATTAAAGAAACATTTGAAAAGTCAAACCATACACATGCTGGCAGTAGCAAAACCATTCCACATGTGCAAGTGTAACAAATGAAGTAAACAATTCCCAAAACTTACAACACATATTTATAAAGTGGCCAATCACAACCTCATGAAAAAATGAGTTACTAGTACTAAACACTCAAAAATTTCTTTGGCTTCAAAAAAGGAAAAAAAAGAAATGTTGAAAAGTCAAACCTTACACATGCTAGCACTCACAAAACCGTTCCACATGTGGAAATGCAACATATGAGGAAAAAAAAACACTATTAAGGAACTATATGGTAATTTTGTTTCATAAGTTGTATGTTCAAATTTTTGAAAGTATAAAGATTATTATTTTTTAGTATTAAAATTCTTTTTCTTTTTTGTGAAGAAACTAAAATAGAATATCTGAACTGTTTGGAAATTTCAGCACAATAAGTGTCAAAAAGCAGCAAAAAGAGTATCAGTTTACATCAAGAAACAACAAGGCACAAAAGAAAAAGGGTCAATGTCACCCCTTTACAAAAAGATTCCTAAACAAGATAAATGATTAAGCCACCACAAATGATAAGTAAAAGTAAAATTATGGCAATTCGCTTTCAGACACCAATACGATTGGAGCTTAATTTTGTCAAGCAATTGTGATATCGAGACCTCTTTTTGATTAAAAACTTGAGCATTTCTTTCGCTCCAAATCACCTACACAAACCAAAGCCAAATGAGATTAAAAGCAAATGAGATACTTTTAAGAAAACCGCCTAAGTTTCTAAATTGAAGTAAATGATTTTAACATGTGTTTTAGGATAAAGGTAACAAACACGTTAAAAAAAATTGCAACTTTACTAGTGGTAAAAATTCCCAAAATTTACGGCACATTAAATACATATGAAGTGTCCTGTCCAATCACAACCTAGTGAAGAAAAAAGAGGTTATTAGTAAACACACTCCAAAACAAATTGTTAAGTTAATCAATCAAGACTATAGTATAGCGTACCATCTTGGTTACATAGTGGTCCATGATGTTGGAATGAGCTGCCCATTTATTAGAAGATTGGAAGATGGTTAATGTGATTCAGACAGGTAGTGGAGTGGTGAACACCAATCAGGGCCGAGCAGAGTTAGTGTCCAGAGGTGGTCTAAACTGACCCTTGTTTGGCTCACCCCCAATATGCTACGTGGAGATGGAGGAGGTGTTGGGCCTCTATAATGCTTTGATTTGGGTGATTGACCTTCAACTAGATAATATAGATTTCAGAAAATTGTTTTTCCCACTTCAAAGAAAGCTAAAACACACCAGTAATTTACGTTTTTATCTCGGCGGCAGTTAGTTGCCGCCGTCCCCATCGGCAGCTAAATGCCGCTGCGATCAGTACTTATGAAGCTCAGCAACCAGAAGCTCCAATTTCATCTCTTCAATCTCAAATCAAATCTTCCAACACTCAACTCTCTCAAATCTTCCAAAAATCTCAAAATTTTCAACCTCAAATCAACCAACACTCCAATAACAAGTAAGTTTCCATAATCAAGTTCATTGTCATTTTATGCTTATATGTTACATTTATTATCTTAATTTAATTTTTTTTAGTTTTAGACTTTGTTTAATTTGATTTTTTTGGCAAGAAATGATAGATTGTTTACATAGAAATGACTTATGTTGCTCAATTGTTTAGATCTTTGCATGTTTATGTTGTAATTTTTAGCTTTAGGATTTATGTATAATTTGCACTACAAGTGTTTGATGAAATGTTTGAATGAGTTTCTAATTGGATTGTTTTAATTTCTTATGGTGTAGATCTGAAAAAATGGCTCAATTATACTTTCATGTATCCTTCAACGGTGGTAACCAACATTTTTTCAAGGTTCGCGACGATGTGACGTTAAAAGAATTGAAGGATTTACTTCATGAAATCAACCAACGAATCAACCACGGAGACACGAGGAGGGTGGAATACGTTTGGTATCACCATCCATCGTTCGACTCAGACGGTAATTTGTCGTTCACTCGGTCGGAGTTAACGAACGACGACGTGAGGAGCATGTTCTCGATATTTGCTGAGCCGAACATGTTCCCCCTCGAGATGGATGTTACGTTGCTGAGGTCGCCTGAAGATATTCTCAAGAGTTTGATTCGGCCGGATGAAGATGTTTAGGTAGTATTATTATGTTGTGTCGTTGTTTTGTTGGATTTTTTATTTATTTTTGAAAGTTTGCGGAAAATCTTGTCATTGAAGTGTCTTATACTTAATGTAAATGTTTGCAAGTCTTTTTGGAAACTGAAAAGAATGAAGAGAACACAACATGTATTCTGCGGAATCAGCTATATAGGTTCTCACATCGAATTCCTTTGTATAGGATGAGTGTGACAAAAGGGAATGCAGTTCTAAGATGTTGTTTTGTACTTGATCATGCTCCTCTGTCAATTGAAACTTTGTCAGTTGGCAGGGCAGTAGGATTAAGTTCAAAAGAATATATTGGAATGCATTCCTTTTTGTCATGACTCATCTTATATGAGGGAATTCGATGTGAAAACATATATAGCTGATTTCGTAGAATACATGTGTTGTGTTCTCTTCAGTCTTTTGAGTTTTCAAAAAGACTTGCAAATTTTTACACTAAGTATAAGACACGAGAGCATATATATGTTTTTCGCAAACTTTCAAGAATTTCATGATGATACAACATATTCAGGGATAATGTAATGTAATGTAACGCTTATCTTGTGAATTTTTAGTTCGGATCATGAATGAATTGTTGTTATTGTTGTTTCGAAGTAATAAAAATAAACCCGATAAAATTACGATAATGTAAATGTGCCATAAATTTACAACAAAAAAAATCTAACAAATGTCAACAAAAAAACTAACAAAAGTCCTACAAAAATGTCCTAAGCCTGATCATGGTCATCATGTTGCTGCTGCTGCCGCCTCCTCGACCTCCTGGACAGTATCGGGGTCATCATGTCCCTGATATGGCGCATCGCCTGATATAGCTGATCACTGCTCATCGCCTCCTGACCCAAGTAGTCATCAGCCTGGCTAGCAAGTCCATCAACCATGTCAATGGTATCAGGCAAGCCTCTCTCCTGGTGCCACTGCTGATGGTGTGCAATGATCTGCTCCTCATTTGCTGGCCTCGGAGGAGATCCATCAATATGTGGCAGAATCTTTGGGTGAGACACTAGTCCGTACCACCTCATGTATCCCACCTCGTACTGCCATGGCTGATCAACCTCCCTACCCCACACAGCCTGAGGATGATGTGCACACGGAAGTCTAGGAAAGCCTGTGCAACGGCCTGATAAGGGAGAGGAAGCACAGACGTCGGAGCTCGGGGGATGTCCTGCACGTACCCGTATTGCCTTTTAACCCGCTCAGGCAAGTGACGGTAGATGATGTCACGACCACACATCATCCATCCTGAATACCAGCATATCTCCTCAAACTCTTGGATCTCCCTATGATCCTCGAATGGCATCCAGGTAACATCATCCATCTCCAAACGATCCAGCGCCAGACGGTAGAGCTTCGGATTCGCATGACCCCTATGTGGAATCCATCTGGCCGCGCAAGGATAGTTTTGCATGTATTTATCATTATGGTGATGTGGGTAGACTTCTGGAAAATGTGCCAAGAACCATCCCTGCACAAACCAAACACATTTATAAGTTATTAGCAAACATAGTAAATTAAAAGACATAGTAAATTAAAAAGCTTAGTAAATTATTAAAAGACATAGTAAATTAAAATTATTACCATCAAAAGTGTCGTGCTTCCCCCGATCCTCTTTCCTGCAAGCGAAGAGGCCTCGGATAGAGTGTGGTAAAGGTATGACAATGTCATTCCTCCCCACGAGTAGTCCCTCATCCCAGCAAAGGTCTCCATCGTCTGCAGGTATACCAGGTCGATGTGTTTGTTGCTCAAGTCACTGAACAACGTACATCCAAGCAGGTATAGGAGGAAACACCTCACACAGGCATCC
Source organism: Medicago ruthenica (assembly GCA_018208015.1). NCBI lineage: Eukaryota > Viridiplantae > Streptophyta > Magnoliopsida > Fabales > Fabaceae > Medicago > Medicago ruthenica. The sequence continues at coordinate 67,132,558 of CM031376.1, read as the reverse complement.
CTACGCCTGGCTAGCTCCTGGAGATGCTCCTGTGTCTCAGTGGCAGCTAACCTGGTGGCCACACTCAGGTGATCCTCATAAAGCTCCTTCAGCGCCTTATAGCTAATGTAGCCACCGTACTCAGTCTTGCAGTTTTTCACTGCATACTCCTAGGTGACACCTAAGTGCCTCACCATTAATTCCACCCCATCAACCTGAGACACCTTCTTCCTATGGCTCAGCATCCGACCTTCAACAGGAACATGCAGCAGACACGCTACATCATCTAAAGTGATGGTCATCTCCCCCACAGTCATATGAAAGTTGCTGGTCTCAGAATGCCACCTCTCGCTTAGCGCCTGGAGCAAAGCATGATTAACATTAGAATACCCTGTGTACAATAAATCATGCAACCCACTCGCCCTTACAAGATCCCAAAACCATGTTTGATTCCTGTGTGGACGCTGGAGAACTGCCACCTTCGCCCCGTGATTTATGCATCTCATCATACGGGTGTTGCGAATCTAAAATAATAAAAAAAAAACACCACATAAATCAAAAACATACAAAAAAAGCATATACTTCATATATAAAAAAATTACGTGCGAACAATAATCGAAAACAAAAAAATTATCTGACAACGGCATGTGTTCATATAATTTTTTTAAACGTTATCATACAAAAAAAAGCATATACTTCATATATAAAAAAATTACGCACGAACAATAATCGAAGACAAAAAAATTATCTGACAACGGCATGTGTTCATATTTTTTTTTAAACGTTATCATACAAAAAAAACATATACTTCACATATAAAAAAATTATGCGCGAACAATAATCGAAGACAAAAAAATTATCTGACAACGGCATGTGTTCATATAATTTTTTTTAAACGTTATCATACAAAAAAAAAACATATACTTCATATATTAAAAAATTACGCGCGAACAATAATCGAAGACAACAAAATTATCAGACAAAGAACAAAGAAAACTTACATTATTTGCATTATACCACAGCGGTAATGCAACGTGTGAAGCGTATGATGACAACAATGAATCATCATAAGGCCCTCCAGGAAATGGAGTCACATCAGGTAACTCCTCGGGGGCTGTCGCAGCCGCAATCTCATCCTCATCTAGCGCAGCCGCATCGTCGTCCCCACCTTCATCCGCAACATGCTGGACGTCATAGCCACCATCTGTGGCATCATGTAGCTGCTCCTCATAATGCAGGTACTGTGTGGGGTCCTCCACCTGCGACTGTGTCGGCTGCTGAGAAGAACTACCCTCACTTGCAGAATGATCAAGCCTCCGACCTCTTCCCCTCTTAGGCACATAAGGGTTTGCAGTCTGCCTCTCCCTACGGTAGCTGCCGGTCATCGTCTGTCTACCAGCTCTCAATCTGTCAGCATTCTGATCAGACATATCTACACAAAAACAAAACAACATTGTCATCAACATATGCATAATGTTGTTTAATAGAACAAAACAACATTGTCATCAATTATTTTGACAAAACAAAACAACTTTAAAATGGTGACATAAACACATAAACATAACCCTTAACTATTAATTAAACAAGAATAGTAGATAGATAAACCCTAATTCTTCTTAATCTAAAAATCCTCATCCAATGTAACACAATTTAACAACATAAACTAACTAAAAATCTAAACAATTCTCATTTAGGCATTTTATTAAACACATTGAGTGCAAAGTATGAAACAACTCATCATTGTGTTAATTCAACTTCTACACATTCACATTGCACTTAAACATAATCTAAACTACATTTACAACAACAACATTCATCTTTAACATCATAAACTAACAAAAAATTCAATTTTTACATAAACCCTAACCACATAAATCTACCAAAATTAACCAAAATAAACCTGCACAAACTAACATTAACATTATAAATGATTAATACTACTTACTTGTTGTTTTGTGGAGATGATTTGCTTCAATTTCGTGAGAAGGGAATTGGAGAGGATTGGAACAAAAATTTGGAAATTTGAAAGTGTTTTGCTTCTGATGCAGGTGTTGTTTTGCTGTTCTGGTTAAGTTCAGATCGCAGCGGCAGTTAGCTGCCGATGGGAACGGCGGCAACTAACTGCCGATGGTATCCGGCGGCAGTCAACTGCCGATGGAACCATCCCAGCGGCAGTTAACTGCCGCCGGGGTAAAAATGACATTTGCTGGTGTGTTTCAGCTTTGTTTAATGTGGGAAAAGCAATTTTCTAGATTTCGATCTCGACTCGAAAAAGATTATAGATTATTTTCGTGAAGGGAGCAGAGACATTACTGAATTCGGTAGTATAATGAATGTTTGTGAACAATAGTTTAAATTCAAAACTCTAATGTCAAGTTTAACCGAAAGCAAGTCAGTGAGTCGCTCAGCCTTAACGAAGGTATCATCATTTATGTTAGCTCTCACTTGTTTATTGATGTACCATCATGTATTTGTACCTTGATTTCTAATGAAATGTTATAAGTTTGTTTCCCTAAAAAAAATTATATAAAAATAATAAAATTTCTTAAAGGATAAGGTTACTATGTTAAACAAAAAATGTTCAAATCCAAAGGCTTGGTTAGTGATAGAAAAAAGAAGTCTTAAATTCACGAGGTCTCATATTTTAGCTCCCTCAATGTATTTGTAGAGAGTTAAATGTAAATACATTGATATATAATGTAAGTGCTATGTTGATATATAATGTAAGTAATATGAGTTTAATCTCTGTGTGCACCTTGAAAGAAGGCATTACTAGTGCACTTTCTTAGAAAAAAAAAATTGGTGGCAGATTCCTTGAAACATGATTAAGAAAGTTTATTGGGCTAGGGGATATCCGTCTTGTGGATCTTAAGGATGGTCGCTTTGTGGTTCACTTTACATGAGAGGAAGATTATAAACATGGAAGATTTGTGTTAGGGCTTGTTTTGAATTATGACTATGAAGGTTTCCAAAAGTGGGCCTTGGGAAAGATTTAGTAATGTGCATATTGATGACACCACAAAGTTCCAAATCCCAATAGGAATTAGACACGTGTTAGGAACAAAATTGGAGGCAAAAATCCTCATGTTAGAGAGTGAGGTTTGAAAGATGTGAGAAGAATCATATGCACGACGAGTTAATGAAAAAAAAATGGAGCCATTGCCATATCAAGTAAAGACATATCGGTTCAACTAAAGACACATCAGCATGCATGTTCAACATAAATCTAAGGATGTGGGGTCTACAAATTATACGAGAAAGGAAGCTAACAGCCTAACACTAGTGAAAAGAAAGGTACGGATCTTGCTACAAAAGAAAAGTTTCATAGTATGAACTTTGAAAATATTAGAGAAGCAAAATGCTAAGAAGATTGTTGATGGAAGATCTTAATAAATCTGAGGACATTATAACGGTCTTTGGGCTTTAATAGGAGATTTTAATACTATATGTGCTCCATATAAGAGAATTGGTTGACTTGGATCTCCTTTGTATTGTAGTACGAACACGTTTCGTGATATGGTTTAGGATTATAGTCTAATTGATTTGGGTTTTCAAGAAGATCCTTTCACTTGAAAACGTGGTCATTTAAAAGAATGTTTAGATCTTATGTTAATCAACATGAATTGGCGTTTGACAATTTTTGAAGTTACTTTAAATTCCATTGTCTTTCTTCAAGTTGAATCATTGAGTTTGGCTAGCTACTTTTTGAAGAGAAAATGGTCATGACTTGCAAAGGAGACCTTTTCGATTTCAAGTAGCTTGGCTTACACATGAAGATTTTCATAATTTTTATGAGTCATTCTTGGGATAAGAGGAAAGAGTGGAATGATTAACTTCCAAATTTTAAGAGTGTTTGGAAATTGAGCTAAATGTACATTAGAAGACTTATGATTTGGAAGTGTGTTTATAAGAGGGAGACATTTTTCACATTACGGATCGATTTTGTAAAGTTGAGTTAGACACAACCCAAATTTTAAGAGATTGTTCATTAATTAAACTATAAGAAGAAATTATCTTCGTAAATTATGGGAGCAATGTGTTAGGAGATTTTATCATGCATTTGAAGTTGAGGTGAATGTATCATTGAACATTTGGGTGATTGGTGTTGTTGGTGTCAATTGATGTTATATGGTAGCAAACATGGTTATATTTTATGCTTGGCTAAATTACACAAAAGGTCCTTTAAGTTATTTAATTGTAACACATTGGTCCTTAAGTTTTTTTTTCGTACTGTTTAGGTCCTTTAAGTTAATTAATTGAAACAAGTTAGTTCTTTAAGTTTATTCCTTACCAATTATGTCCTTTAAATTATTTAACTGTAACAAATTAGGTGATTTCAGACTTAAAAATGTAATTATTCAGGGCATAAAAGTTACAATTAAATGACTTAAAGGATCTAAGTGTTACGAAAAATACTTAAAGGACTAACGTGTTACAATTAAATAACTTAAAGAACGTAAGTGGTACGAAAAAACTTAAAGGACTAATTGTTACAATTAAATAACTTAAATGACTTGTGGTGTAATTTAGCCTTCATGCTTTCTTTAAATATGGTATCCATGTTTTTGCAATCATTGATATTGCATAAAATTGTGGTTGATGCGCCAATAATTGCAGTCATGATGTATTAGCAACAAAATTTAAGATAATTATAAGGAATAAAAACATATTTAATCCTTATCAATATTAGGGAAAATTGTATTAGCAACACTAAAAATTCAACACATGCTTTATTACTCTTCCTATTTATTTGAATCCAAACAACTTTTAGTACGAGGTTCCAATGTGAGTGACGGGTGTAGTAGCATTTTTCTTTTACATTTATTAACTATATGTTTGAAATTTTGGCCTAACTGCTATTTAATTTATGCAGGGAGAGGACATTCCTAGGGTACATGCCCTGGTCTTATTAATCGCAAGAAATTGATCCTTTAAGTTTTTTTCATACCAATTAAGTCATTTAAGTTATTTAATCGTAATAACTTGGGAGATTTCAGATCTTAAAAATGTAAGTTATTCTGGGCCTAAAAGTTACAATTAAATAACTTAAAGGACCTAAGTAGTATGAAAATTACTTAAAGGACCTAAGTGGTACAAAAAAAACTTAAAAGATCAATTTGTTACAATTCTCTGATGTAATTTAACATCAAAGTTATTAGTCGAACTATGTGACTACTAATTCAATATTTATTTAAAGAACCTAAAAAAATTCTTAATAAATAAATTTCATGCTTAGAAGATATATCTTGCAAAAGAATGGTCATAACTTAGTAAGAACACGTTTCATAATATGGTTTGGGATTGTAGTCTAATTGATTTAGGTTTTCAAGAAGATACTTTATTCCATTGTCTTTCTTCAAGTTGAATCATTGAGTTTGGCTAGCTAGTTTTTGAAGAGAAAATGGTCATAACTTGCAAAGGAGACCTTTTCGATTTCAAGTAGCTTGGCTTACACATGAAGATTTTCATAATTTTTATGAGTCATTCTTGGGATAAGAGGAATGAGTGGAATGATTAACTTCCTAATTTTAAGAGTGCTCTTCAAGATTGGAATGATAATGTGTTTGTGAATTGAGCTAAATGTACATTAGAAGACTTATGATTTGGAAATGTGTTTATAAGTGGAAACCATTTCTCACCTTACGAATCGATTTTGTAAAGTTGAGTTAGACATGAAGGAAAATCATGATAATTAAAGGCAGCAGAAATAAAACATTTTGATTTCCTTTCCTTGGATCATTACGAATTTGACATGATCAGTGATAGAATTGTTACCTCTTGAAGTGCAGAAAAGAGTTTCGATCACAACAAAGCAACGGAGCAGTGTCTCTACTCGTCCACACGAACCGTTCTCCTCTGGTTCCCGGTGCTAGCCAAGCGATCAGAGGTTCAGTGAGAAGTTGCGGTTTTAGGGTTTCTCCAAAAACGTGTAACTTTTGACATCAACACAAGGGTTCTATTTATAGAACAACTTGTGTGCTCTGCAAGTCAATAATCACTACGGGTTCTATTTATAGAACAACGTGTAACTTCTCATGATTAAGTCACATTTAATGTTCCATCACATGAACTATCTATTCTAGGGACTTTATTAATCTTACAACAAGTATAATAAAGAATGTCTTATTTATATAATAATAAAAGTCATGATACATACGATAAGTTTAACATAAACTATTGATCTTTAGGGCTTACACTAACAAGACACAACCCAGATTTTAAGAGAGAGAAATGATATTTGTACAATTATTTTTTAACAACTTTTATGACAACTTTCTCTTTCATACTTACATTATGTTTTTACTTTCTCTCTCTGTTGCTTTGGTTTTTGGGTCAATACCTCATTTTCTTTGTACATTATGATTGTCTTATAAGTTGTCATTGAAATGGTTGTTCAAATAACACAACTCTTTAAAAGATTGTTCATTAATTAAACTATAAGAAGGAATTATCTTCATAAATTGGGGGAGTAATATGTTAGGAGATTTTATCATGCATTTGAAGTTGAGGTGAATGTATCATTGGACATTTGAGCGATTGGTGTAGTTGGGGTCTTCAATGTGAGTGAAGGGTGTAGTAGCATTTTTCTTTTACATTTATTAACTATATGTTTGAAACTTTGGCCTAACTGCTATTTAATTTATGCAGGGAGAGGACATTCTTGGGGTACCTGGTCTTATTAATCTTTCTGGAATTAATTCACCTAGTTTATCATCCAGCTTTGCAATTGTAGATTTTATTTCTACTAATTTTAGTGCTCATTCATGGCCATGCAGCTTGGAACTTGTACATAGGGTGGCAAAATGGATGGATTGGATGGATATGGATTTGGATCCTAATGGATGGATCAAAAGAAATCCATTAATTTTTTTGTTGAAAAAAAACCATCCGATCCATCCATTAAGTATATTGATCACCCAATCCATCCATTACTAGGTTTTAACGGATGGATTGTCCATCCGATCCATCAAATAAAATGTGTTATTTATTTAATTTGTATTTCATAAATATTTAGTTAATTAATTGGTGCCAAAAGTAAAAATATCCAACCTATTTATTCATGTCTAAGCCCAAAACAGATTTTATTATCAAGCCCAAACAAAATTAAATATATAATAATAGGTGGTGGTGCACAGCTGTTGACCGGCGTTGACCATGCGTTGACCGGTGTTGACCACCCATTGACCGGCGTTGCCACGGTGGTACTCCGGCGAATCCCGACGGCGGTTGACCGGAGCTCCGGCAAGATTATGGAGACGGGCGATGGTTCACGGCGGACCTCCGGCGTTGACCGGTGGTTCTCCGGTTTTTTCCTTCAATTGTTTCAGTTTTTTTATAATTGTTTTTGTAAATAAGTTATTTTTATTTTTTTTAAATTAACTTGTTTTTATTATTTAAAATGATCCAATGGATTTGTTTTTTTAAAAAAAGATAATCCAATGGACTTTTAAAATAAGGTGGATGGATTAAATCCATCCATTGTTTTAAATGGTTGGATCCAAAACCAATCCATTAACAAAAAATTTGTTTGGTGGATGGATTGGATGGATATGGATTTGGTGGACCAAGTTGCCACCATAATATTTTTATGGTGGATCAAGTTGACATCAACAAAAGCCATATTATTTTTTTGATGACTCTTAGCTACAAGCTATGTTATCAATCTTGATTTGTTGGGAAGAGGCTGCTGCACTTAAAACCTGAAATGATTAATGGTTATGCACGAAAACTCAAAGCGTATGGGGTTGCCACACTAGCCTTTAGGTTCGATTCGCCCCCACCAATAACTTTATATTGGATGCAATAGGAATGTCCAGCGAATCCCCTTCAGGATACTATGAGTTCCTTGATGTGTATTGCACAATCACACCAAGCGTATCTCCTAACAATATTTGACAGAAATATGTTTCCAACAATTCACTCATGCATTAGAGAATTGATGGATGATTTAGAGTATGAGAATGAGGGAGAATTTGACTGTAATTGATGTCAAAAACGTGCTCCTTCTGATACACAAATGCCATGCATTTATAGTGCATCATATGCCCCTTCATATGAGAGAATGCAACTTTTAATCAAAAGTTACAACCATATACATTCAACTTTTGGCTTGAATCAATGCAATGATTCATGATTTATCAGTAAATGATAACTTCCCAATGTATACAAGTCATTCCCATGAAGAGTTACAACTTTTGGAACCCAAAACTATGAGAAAAAGTGCAGAAAAACACATCCAGTCCCGTGGTAATCGATTACCATATGCAGGTAATCGATTACCCAAAGTCTCTGTTTACCGTTTGCAAATTTTGCTTGATGTAATCGACTACATCAATATGGTAATCGATTACCATGTGTAATTTTCTGTTTTTCAGTTTTTCTCACCTATTTTGGAAATCTCCAACAATCCCCCACCATTTTCAAAATACTAAATCCCATAAAACTGGAAATTCCATGGTTTCAGATAATGGTATCTCACGATTTGAACCATTACTTAGTAAATTAAGTTTTCGCTCATTCCCAAATAGTATGGTAGGCAAGCTTTGAACCAACTATTCATTAGAACAAGTGTACATAATTTACACATAGAATCTCAATATCATTAATAAAGAGAACTGTAAGATGACACATTAATAAGGCCTTGTGTCATATATCCCTTTTCATGAAAACTTAAGAGTCAAGCCCTTGAACTCCGTGAAGCGGCCAAACTTCATTCTCACATAGGTAGACTATATCGGAAATGCCCCATAAGTATGCATTTCAGCAAATGTATGCTATATGTCCATTAAGAGAAAAATCTCAACCTACCATTTTTTAATCTTATGGTCCAAGTACTTTTAACCTTGGGATGTATCTATTAACAAGTACTTCAATTACTCTAATAATGTACTTTCACCATTGAACCCAAGACTTGATGTTACTCAAGTGTGGGTTGAGTTTCCATTATTGGTAATCAATTAGATATGGGCTTGAGTCCCATCCCCAATGATGTCTTCAACACCATGTCTCTTGTCAAACCTTTCGTCAAAGGATCTGCAAGATTCTTTTCTGTTCTTACGAACATGATGGATATTACTCCATTAGAAATCAAGTCTCTTACATAGCTATGTCTTAAACCAATATGCCTTGATTTCCCATTGTATACTTGACTATAGGCCTTTGATAGTGTGGATTGACTATCACAATGTATGGATACTGGTGCCATTGGCTTTTGCCAGACTGGTATCTCATACAACAAATTCCTTAGCCATTCTGCCTCTTTACTTCCTGCAGCCAATGCAATAAATTCTGCAGCCATGGTGGAGTCGGCAATGCATGTCTGTTTCTTTGAACCCCAAGAAACTGCACCTCCACCAAGGTTGAAGATCCATCCACTAGTGGAAGCATGATCCTCAACATAAGTTACCCAACTAGCATCTGTGTATCCTTCCAAAACTGAAGGGTCTCCACTATACGTTAAACAATAATTCATTGTTCCTTTCAAGTATTTTAATACTCGTTTCACAGCATGCCAATGTTCTTTACTTGGATTGCTAGTATACCGACTTAACCTTCCAACAGCATATGCTATATCAGGTCTTGTACAGGTCATGGCATACATCAAGCATCCGATTACTTTTGCATATTCAAGTTGTGCCACCGGACAACCTTTGTTTGGTTGCAAACTAACAGTTTGGTCAAATGGGGTAGAGACCGGATTACAATCTAAATGATTGAATTTCTGAAGCACCTTTTCTATATAATGAGATTGGGATAAACCAATGTGGTTACCATCTCTTATGATTTTAATTCCTAAAATCACATCTGCTTCGCCTAAATCTTTCATATCAAAATTTTTGGATAAGAAAGCTTTAGTCTTTTCTACCTCATCTAAACTTGTGCCAAAAATTAACATATCATCTACATATAAACAAATCATGACACCTTTTCCATTGTGGAATTTACTGTAAATACACTTGTCAGATTCATTTATAATGTATCCATTGGCTAACACAACTTGATCAAATTTTTGGTGCCATTGTTTGGGTGCTTGTTTCAACCCATATAAAGACTTAGTTAATTTACACACTTTATCTTCTTGACCTTTGATCACAAACCCTTCTGGTTGTTTCATATATACCTCTTCATCCAACTCTCCATTTAGGAAAGCAGTTTTAACATCCATTTGATGGATAACAAACTTATGGATGGATGCTAGTGCAATTAGCACTCTAATTGATGCAATTCTTGCAACAGGTGCATATGTATCAAAATAATCAATTCCTTCTTTTTGTGTAAACCCTTTGGCAACTAGTCTAGCCTTGAATTTATCAATGGTACCATCAACTTTCATTTTCCTTTTAAAGATCCATTTACAACCTATTGGTTTGGATCCGGGTGGGAGATCTACTACTTTCCAAGTTTTATTACCCATAATTGAATCCATTTCTTCCTGGATAGCTTCTTTCCAAAAGGCTGAATCTTGAGACTTTATAGCCTCTTCATATGTCACTGGATCACTCTCAAGGTTAAAGCAAATTGGTCCATAACTATTTATGGATGTACCAGTTCCTTCTATAAGAAACATGAAGAAGTCAGGTCCAAAATCTTTTTCTTTTCGGATCCTCTTACTCCTTCTAAGTTCTGAACCATCCAATGTATCTACATTTGATTCATTGTTTTCTAAATTTGGTACATTAGAATGAACAATGTCCTTGGGATAAGAGAATGATTTAAATCTATCTTCTTGAAAAATTGCATCTCTTGACTCAATTACTGTATTGACAGAATATGAGTCATTCGATTCAATAACCAAGAATATGTATGCTTTGCTATTTTCTGCATAGCCTAAGAATACACATTCAATTCCTCTTTCACCCAACTTCTTTCTTTTTGGTTCAGGCACTTTCACAATTGCTCTACAACCCCAAACTTTTAAATAATTAAGATTTGGCTTCCTTTGTTTCCAAAGTTCATATGGGGTTATTTTGTTCCTTTTGTTTGGAACCCTATTGAGGATATAACATGCTGTAAGCATTGCTTCACCCCAATATCCTTTAGATAATCCAGAATAGGACAACATGGCATTAACCATTTCTACCAAAGTCCTATTCTTCCTTTCTGCTATTCCATTTTGTTGTGGGGTGTATGGTGCAGTAACTTGATGCACAATACCGGTGGATTCAAAATAACTCGGATGATAGAATTCTCCTCCCCTATCGCTTCTAAAGCATTTAATGAAAGTTTCATGTTGAAGTTCTACTTGTGCTTTAAACATTTTGAATTTATCTAAGACTTCATCTTTTGAATGCATTAAATAAACATAACAAAATCGAGTGCAATCATCAATGAAAGTAACAAAGTACTTTTTACCACCAATGGTGGGCCAACCATGTAAATCACATACATCTGAATGAATTAAATCTAGCACCCTAGAACTTCTTTTAACACTTTTAAAAGGTTGTCTTGTAATTTTAGTCAACATGCAAGTAGTACATGAATCAAAGTTTTTATCAAGATTTAGAATTAGATTTGATTTCATCATATCCTCCAATTTTCTAAAATTAACATGTCCCAATCGCATATGCCATAAATCACAAGACTCAACAATATAAGCAGAAATCATATCATTATTATTAATATTTGCAATATTACATTTGAACATATTCTCACACAAATATCCCTTTCCTACAAACATACCCCCTTTTGAGAGGATAAATTTATCTCCCTCAAATACAGATTTGAACCCATTCTTATTAAGTAATGGTACAGAAATCAAGTTCTTCCTAACTTCAGGAACATAAAATACATCTTTAAGAGTAAGTGTCTTTCCCGAAGTGAATTCAATCTCTATGGTCCCTTTTCCTTGGACTTGCACAGTTGAAGCATTTCCCATGTACAAAACACTCCCATTTTCATTGATGGTCTTAAACAATTCCTTGTTTTTGCACACATGACGAGTAGCACCAGAGTCTATCCACCAAGAATCAACATCTTCAATCATGTTGATTTCAGAAATGACCGCAACAAGATCATCATTTGTTGCACTTGAATTCTTTTCTTTGTTCTTCTTTTTCAAGAACCTGCACTCATTCCTAAAGTGTCCTTCTTTCCCACAAAAATAACATTTACCTTTCTTTTTCTTTTTAATGTTATTACCATTGTGGTTTTGAGACTCATCATTTTCATGATTTCTCTTTTTGGAAGTCTTACTTGATTTTCCCTCTTCCACAACATGCACCTTCTCTTGAGTAATTTGATTTTTAATACCTTCTTGTTTTCGGTATTCTTCTTCTAAACGAAGGTGATTTCCAAATTGCTCAAGAGAGATATCTTCCTTCTTATGTTTCATGGATCGTTTAAAATCTTTCCATGAAGGAGGGAGTTTGTCAATTATGGATGACACAATGATAGTTTCATCCATATGCATGTTATGTTGTTTGTAGTTGTTAAGAATACGTTCAATATCATATAATTGTTCCATAACAGGCTTACCATCTACCATTTTGTAATTATTAAATTGTGAGACAAGGAATTTCTTACTTGTAGCGTCTTCACGCATGTATCTGGTTTCCAATTTGTCCCACAAATCCTTTGCCGATGGGCTGCTCTGGTAGATATCGAACAGAGAATCAGACATACCATTCAAGATATGTCCCAAGCAGATGTAGTCATCGTTGTCCCACTTCTGTCTCTCTCTGGTCTCAGCAATGGTTTCATCATCTTTCTCCACGGGCCTTGCCATGTTCAGAACGTAAGCCACCTTCAATGTTGTGAGAAGAAACTTCATTTTCTTCTGCCAACGGATGAAGTTTCCTCCATCAAACTTTTCCAACTTAACAAAGTCAGAGGTCATTTCTTTCAATGAAGCAGCCATAAAATCGAACCTAAAGATTGTTATCAATCTTGATTTGTTGGGAAGAGGCTGCTGCACTTAAAACCTGAAATGATTAATGGTTATGCACGAAAACTCAAAGCGTATGGGGTTGCCACACTAACCTTTAGGTTCGATTCGCCCCCACCAATAACTTTATATTGGATGCAATAGGAATGTCCGGCGAATCCCCTTCAGGATACTATGAGTTCCTTGATGTGTATTGCACAATCACACCAAGCGTATCTCCTAACAATATTTGACAGAAATATGTTTCCAACAATTCACTCATGCATTAGAGAATTGATGGATGATTTAGAGTATGAGAATGAGGGAGAATTTGACTGTAATTGATGTCAAAAACGTGCTCCTTCTGATACACAAATGCCATGCATTTATAGTGCATCATATGCCCCTTCATATGAGAGAATGCAACTTTTAATCAAAAGTTACAACCATATACATTCAACTTTTGGCTTGAATCAATGCAATGATTCATGATTTATCAGTAAATGATAACTTCCCAATGTATACAAGTCATTCCCATGAAGAGTTACAACTTTTGGAACCCAAAACTATGAGAAAAAGTGCAGAAAAACACATCCAGTCCGTGGTAATCGATTACCATATGCAGGTAATCGATTACCCAAAGTCTCTGTTTACCGTTTGCAAATTTTGCTTGATGTAATCGATTACATCAATATGGTAATCGATTACCATGTGTAATTTTCTGTTTTTCAGTTTTTCTCACCTATTTTGGAAATCTCCAACAAGCTATTTGAATTAGTTTATCAAAATACGCAATAAACAACTAAAAATAAGTTATAAACTCGTGAGAAAATGATGGTTACGAAAAATAATATTTTTAGCCATACAAGTTTATAAGCTCAAAAATATGTCTCGTCACCCAGATCGAAAGAGACATACCGGGTGAGTAATTACTATCGGAGGCATATTTTAATTACACTTCCTAATTACTCTAGAATAAGAGACGGAGTGAGTAGATTATACCGGAGAGGTATGTTTCCCCTTCCTTTCTAGAATTCATTTTCTTTTTGACAAGATCACTCTAGAATTCAATATTATTCGATCAAAATGTAAAAAAAAAAATAGAGTACTTGAAAATGAAAATTCATAACAACTCATATATTAGAATACTGAGGTATTATTACTCAGCAGAGAAACAAAAAAAGGTATTATTAAATTTCATTAATAATTAATTGAGGAATATGATTTCTAGACACCCAAACCACTTGTATACACCATGATATATATATAAACAAGATGACGTGATAGATATGATAAAATATTAAATGTGTGGTTGAAAATATGAAGTGTCTAAATATAAATGTTCGTTAATTACTTGCTACATCTATCAGGTGTACCATCTATAAGTTGGCTTCGATATTATAATTGACACAACATGTGCAGCCAAGCTTATTTTCAGGAAGTTCTTGGACATTCACAATCTTGAGCCCTACTCGTTGATCCTAGTGCATGCATGAATTCAGCATTACAATCATTTGGACAACAATTTCCATCTCTCGTAATTTCTTTAAGACAAAATTTCAATTCAGAGACTGGTTGCACCTCTACAACATTATTATCTACAATTAGAAATATGATATCAAATCTTTTAAAAATTAGAGTATACCACTACTCCTATATCATAGTACTACTATTTAAAAAATATATATACACATAATCGACTTCAAACTCACCACCAGATTTAAATTCTCATTTTTTTTCTTAATCAATATCCATGATCTTCAAGTTTTTCAACCTCTACATCTTCAACATTCTCATCATCCTCATTCATCCCATCTTCCTCATAAGAGAAACTTAGAAAATCCCAAATTAATATTCATAACAAAAATCACAGCAGAAAAACTCAAATTCAGTTGAAAATTACAAATTCATAATGGATCCCCTTGTCTCAGACCTCTATGGGCCAAGAAGGATTGTCATTGACCACCATTCAAGAGAACTGAAAATGACACAGCTGAAACACAATTCATGATAAAGGAAATCCAATGCTGGGGAAAACTCATGCTATTCAAAGCATCCTTGCGAAAAGGCCACTCGATTATGTCATAAGCTTTGGACATATCCAATTTCATACCCACATAACCTTTACGACCTGTAGTTTTTTTCCTCATGTAATGAAATACTTCAAAAGCTATAAAAGCATTATATGTAATTAATCGACCATGAACAAAAGCACTTTGGGATGCATCAATAATATCAGGTAGGATTAATTTCAGTCGGTTAGCTATCACTTTTGTTACAATTTTGTAAATAACATTGTAGAGAGAAATTGGTCTGAACTCACTTGTGAGAGTTGGCTTCTTCTTTTTTGGAATGAGACAAAGGAAAGTGTGATTCAGATTGCTCAAGTCTCCGCCATTATTTAGCACCAAAAGAAAGATCTCATCTCCAACGATGTGCCAATACTTTTGATAAAAGATTGCTGGCATGCCATCAGGGCATGGAGCTGTGCTGTTGTAGGTTTCATAGATTTTAGAGCAACAAAATTTCCAATGAATACTTTGAAGTGGTGTTTTTGAGAACTAGAGTGGTGATCCTATTAAGGTATTGAGTTGTTGAATCATCGGTCAGATTAGAGATTATTAGTTGAATTGTGTGTCTGTTAGTACGATCTATATTTAAAGAAGCTAACAAAATTCTTAATAAATAAATTTCATGCTTAGAAAATATATCTTGCAAAAGTTAATTTATTTATAAATCATGACAAATCAAGATATAATAAATTATTGTACCACACACATATATAGATATGCACTATATTATGCTAAAATTATGATCTATTTGTATCATATAATCTTATTTATGAATATTTTAACATCTATATATTATGTTTAACTAATTATATTATCAAAATTAACAGTGGGTATACATATGATGTTTTTTTTTAAACTAATGTATCTTACGCGTGCTAGTGCAAAATTATGGACTAAATAGTTAAGAGCTCACGTACAGTGGCAGATCTCTTTAGGTGCCCATGGTAGCTGTCGCGTCGAATTTCGGAGATCAAGCTATTGATAAGCATTGACTCACTAATTTTAATTCACGACTGAACTTTTAATTTTTCAAAAGAAAAGTGGAAAAAAGTTCTAAATTACCACAATTTAAAAGATTTTGGGTTCGAGAATCGATTATGCG